>CP139508.1:122846581-123019325 GCA_021014915.2 Artemisia tridentata subsp. tridentata | reverse complement strand
TTAATATTAGTATATCCAAAATTTACACTTTACACCCTTGAGGTTTCATGATTTTACATGTTTAGTCCCTTAACTTAATAAAGTTACATATTAAACCTTAAATATTCATGTTAACATGTTAAGCCCCTTAGTTTTACAAATTTACATATTGCACCCTTAATTTAAATGTTGTACGATTCAAAACCCTTAGAATATAAGTTTTACAATTCAAGTCCCCCAAATTACAAAGTTTACATATTTAGTCCTTACTTTATATAAATCAATCTTTAATTTCTAATAATTCTATAATAGCCCCTTAAATTATCAAAAAAGACACATGGCACTTTAAATATGATTAAATACACGAATGACCCATAAGTTTCCCAAAATTACAAGTTTAGTCCCTCTAGATTAATTATTTTACAATTCGAACCATAATAAAACCCTAAAAACATTTTAACCCTCTAAAATACAAAAATGACATTAGACCCCTTCCTTTTATATTTTTCCCAGCAAGTACATGATCTAAATTAAGTTTTAAAACTGACCCACAAGTTTTAGAAATTACAAAACACACCCTTAACTTATTATTTCCAAATCGTTACACATAAAATTTTGTCTAAATCGAACCCTATTAACCCAAATCATTATACCATCATTCTATCATCATTATACCATGTTAATTTCCAGGTTTCATTACTTCAAAACCCTAGCTCGATCGGTTTGATAATTTTCCCAAAATTTTTCTTTTATTCTTTTTAATTTCTTTAAAATCGGTAAAACTAAATAAATCAAGAATAATTATTTTAGGCCTTAACAATTCGAAATATAATTTTTCCCAGATTAGTATGATCATATGGAGTCCAAATAAAATAAATATGAAGCCTCAAAAATTCGAATTGAATTATTTAGGGTTTATACACGTTTTTAAGATTTAATTCACAAATAATTGTTAGATCATGCATGGATCGACTTTTACATTTTATTTGGTGTTCATAATATATATAGGGTCTGAGAAAAATACCAAATCAAGATTTGAACGTGTAGAACGAGACGCACGATTTAATATGTACGCGAATAGTCAAAATGCACCATAAATCACCACGACTTCAAAAACGATCTAAAAATCATGAAACCAATTTTCACAGGTCACATATGATGTGAGGAACACCATAAAAATAAGAAACGAATTTTCCGAGATCGAATGAATCAAAAATGGAATTATTACCTTTCGGGTTGAATTAAACAAGAATTTTTGAAAACCTTGAATCCGGCCACCACAATTTGAAGTATTATTTTTCTAGGACTCTTGAGACCCTTAAGAGCACAGGAAAAATAGTGTTTCACTTCCAAAAATTCGAATGGATGAAGAGAGAATTATTTTGTGTATTAGGGTTTGATCGGATTGGAATTTTGAGAGAAAAAAATATGTGTGCTATGTGAATTGTGAAGTGAACGAGTTTTAGAGGAATAAAAGACCAAAATTTCGGAATTTTGGTCAAATGATTTAATGGCATGATTATCTCCCCTTAATTTCCATTTAATTCCATTAAGTTTCCTTTTTATTAATTCATAACTTTGAATTTAAATTCTATATTAGGCGCCCAAGGGCAATTTGGTAAATTTCTTGGCTTGTATAAATGTTAAATGAAGTTGTTAAAATTATTTGGGATCATAACTTGTTCATTGCCAGCAGTTTGGAATCGATTCGGGACTTTATAAGCTTTTAATTAATTTTTAAACTTGCAGGGGCATTTTAGTCATTTTACATGTTTTAGATTTTTAGGGTTTTACAACTCTTCCCCACTAACAAAAAAAATTCGTCCTCGAAATTTGCAGGGACATAGAAGAGCGAACATGACAGAAACGAGACAGAACATGCCAGAGTAGATAAGCGTTACTTGCAGCAGACTTGGAATAGCATAACGGACTTCATCATGTAATGACGGAGATAAACGGGTAGAGTAAAATCTCTTAGGGTAGAGCAGAATGAAGTACATACTTGGTTTCTTCCATCGGATCATGATTATAAAATACTCAGAATAAACAAATCAAGCCAAATCTCAGAATTCAATTTGGAAAGGAATTATTAGATCAAAATCCAAAATATTCATACGAAAATCAAGAGAAAGTCACGGCGTCATAAACGGAAAGGAAACATGCGTATCAAATCATTCAAACAAACAGAAGGAAACAAATCATGCAGGCGATCTCTTCAGGCTGAGGGGTCCTTCTTGTCATTCTCGAGGTTGTCCACGTTGCGGGGCTGGATTCGTACCACTCCATGCTCCTCAATGAAATTGGGGCACTTGCCTGCGTACCGAATGACCGCTCCATCCTTGTAGATCACCTGGGTGGAGTACTCTAGCACTTCTGCTCCATCTTTGTTCACTATGGTCAGCTCCTCCTCGATATAACACGGCCATATACTAGCAGGAACTAACTTCCTCCTTGCCGTTCTCCATATCTTCCCAATCTTCCTGCTGCCGGTAGGATAAACGATAGTCCATCGTTGCTTTTTCCGTGTGGAGTACTGTCGAGCGCGCGTGGACACCATCTACACGATTAGCAGAACGATCAGAAGGAGTATATTGATGACAAAATAGAATACGAAAGGTGTCGACATGAGCAAGTAGGATAACAGAAGCAACGGAAGAGAGTGCGCGGACGGAAACCTAATGTCTACCCAGATCCTCACAGGTCAAATGGCCTAAGCCGAAGGTTTTCGGGTGCCTGTATTCTCTGATACCATAAATTGTAACACCCCGACCCGACAAGGGTAAAGATGTCACAAGTACATGGTTTCACATCAGATCATACATAACATCCATAATTAAACAGCGGAAACACAATGTAACATGAGATAGAAAATACATGAAATACAAAACATAATACAAATGAAGAATAATCCAACAAAACAAAGCTTCACTCGTGAACACTCTTCCCAAATCCATAACCCAGCTCCTAGCTTAATACCTGCCGCGGGAAAAGAAACGCGGCTGAGCTACACGAGCTCAGTGAACAGATATAATGGTAACAAATAATAATCATGAAATAGGGAAACACGAAAGAAACCATACGTGACATAATAATGAGATAAATAAAGGCAGAACAGATCGTGATATAATGATGAAGTAAAATAAATGAAAGAAACAAAACGTGACATAGTAGCAGATAAGAAAAGATAGGAAGGTCATGCAGAGATATTAGAAAGTATAGAAAAGTACATGAATAATAATGAAGTAGGAAAGAGCATGCAGAGATATCAGGAGTATAGAGTTGTACCATGAATACTGATGAGTAGAATAAAAGTCCCAACTAGCCCAAACATAACCAACCCAGTACAGAATAAGTCCAAGGTTCCATAAAGCCCAACATGCCCAAGCCCAGTCCAGAATCCCATGAGGCCCAACATACCATGCCCATACAGAAATAAGTCCAGAAACATATCATGGGTGTCATGAGGGTAAGGGTCAGAAGTCCATGAGGTCTAGTGATACAGAAATCCTCTACGAGCCCAGAAACATGAACATGAAATCATAATCATACCGCCATGCCGAGAGATGTTCCTCTCGCTAATCCCAGAAATCATGAATGGAGTAGCTAGCTCCCAGAGTGTGAAAGACGTGTATCGCACACACCATCAGTCACCATGAATAACATAACATAACTTGACATAACTTGTACATGAACAAATCTAGGATGCATCCATACGCCCCAGGTGGCCATAATCTGCCTCTACGTAAACATGACATGCAGGGACGGGACAGGTCATCACTCTCCTGCCCTAGAGTCATGCCATCGGTGCATCGACTGACATGGACATGAAACCCTCATGCCTAGTGAGTGGCTCGTAGTATCAAACTGTGGGTCAAGGTCAAGTATCATGAATCATATTTTAAGTTTACTTGCATAGGTCATTATCTTGTTTCATAAGTTCATAATCATGGTTCATAATCATGGTTCATAAGCATGGTTCATAAGCATGGTTCATGAATGAAAGGTTCATGGTCATAAAAGGTTCAATATCAGAAAGGTCATCTATCAGAGATGTTTAATATCAGAAAGGTTCATAACAAAAAGGTCATGTCAAAGTTTCATAATATCATGAAAGAACAAGCAAGGTTCACAGAATCAAAGAACATAGTAATGAATCAGAAATCAGAAATGAGACGAAGGCTCCTTACTAAGAAGGGCAGAATATCTGTACCTTAGTGATCAAGTAAGCAAGTGACATGGCAGACACAGATAAAACTTCTCCTCCTTGACACCTAGAGGAGTAGAGACAGAATTACTAAGGATCCCATGTTCATATCAAGTACTTTTTATTTTTAGTAGGTTTCCATTTTTAGAAAGTTTCCATATTTAGAAAGTTACCATATTTAGTCATTAGGTCATGTTAATATTAGTATATCCAAAATTTACACTTTACACCCTTGAGGTTTCATGATTTTACATGTTTAGTCCCTTAACTTAATAAAGTTACATATTAAACCTTAAATATTCATGTTAACATGTTAAGCCCCTTAGTTTTACAAATTTACATATTGCACCCTTAATTTAAATGTTGTACGATTCAAAACCCTTAGAATATAAGTTTTACAATTCAAGTCCCCCAAATTACAAAGTTTACATATTTAGTCCTTACTTTATATAAATCAATCTTTAATTTCTAATAATTCTATAATAGCCCCTTAAATTATCAAAAAAGACACATGGCACTTTAAATATGATTAAATACACGAATGACCCATAAGTTTCCCAAAATTACAAGTTTAGTCCCTCTAGATTAATTATTTTACAATTCGAACCATAATAAAACCCTAAAAACATTTTAACCCTCTAAAATACAAAAATGACATTAGACCCCTTCCTTTTATATTTTTCCCAGCAAGTACATGATCTAAATTAAGTTTTAAAACTGACCCACAAGTTTTAGAAATTACAAAACACACCCTTAACTTATTATTTCCAAATCGTTACACATAAAATTTTGTCTAAATCGAACCCTATTAACCCAAATCATTATACCATCATTCTATCATCATTATACCATGTTAATTTCCAGGTTTCATTACTTCAAAACCCTAGCTCGATCGGTTTGATAATTTTCCCAAAATTTTTCTTTTATTCTTTTTAATTTCTTTAAAATCGGTAAAACTAAATAAATCAAGAATAATTATTTTAGGCCTTAACAATTCGAAATATAATTTTTCCCAGATTAGTATGATCATATGGAGTCCAAATAAAATAAATATGAAGCCTCAAAAATTCGAATTGAATTATTTAGGGTTTATACACGTTTTTAAGATTTAATTCACAAATAATTGTTAGATCATGCATGGATCGACTTTTACATTTTATTTGGTGTTCATAACATATATAGGGTCTGAGAAAAATACCAAATCAAGATTTGAACGTGTAGAACGAGACGCACGATTTAATATGTACGCGAATAGCCAAAATGCACCATAAATCACCACGACTTCAAAAACGATCTAAAAATCATGAAACCAATTTTCACAGGTCACATATGATGTGAGGAACACCATAAAAATAAGAAACGAATTTTCCGAGATCGAATGAATCAAAAATGGAATTATTACCTTTCGGGTTGAATTAAACAAGAATTTTTGAAAACCTTGAATCCGGCCACCACAATTCAAAGTATTATTTTTCTAGGACTCTTGAGACCCTTAAGAACACAGGAAAAATAGTGTTTCACTTCCAAAAATTCGAATGGATGAAGAGAGAATTATTTTGTGTATTAGGGTTTGATCGGATTGGAATTTTGAGAGAAAAAAATATGTGTGCTATGTGAATTGTGAAGTGAACGAGTTTTAGAGGAATAAAAGACCAAAATTTCGGAATTTTGGTCAAATGATTTAATGGCATGATTATCTCCCCTTAATTTCCATTTAATTCCATTAAGTTTCCTTTTTATTAATTCATAACTTTGAATTTAAATTCTATATTAGGCGCCCAAGGGCAATTTGGTAAATTTCTTGGCTTGTATAAATGTTAAATGAAGTTGTTAAAATTATTTGGGATCATAACTTGTTCATTGCCAGCAGTTTGGAATCGATTCGGGACTTTATAAGCTTTTAATTATTTTTTAAACTTGCAGGGGCATTTTAGTCATTTTACAAGTTTTAGATTTTTAGGGTTTTACAGTTGTTAACTTTTGTGAAAACTAGTTTTAAAGAATGTTTTTATGAAAAACCGTTTTGAAAGATTATTTTATGAAAACTATTCTGAAAGATCATTTTATTGAAAACCGTTATTAAAGGAATGCTTTCAATGAACTTTTGACAGGAGTTTCTACAATGAACTTTTGCAATGAACTTTTAATTATGAACATTTGATATAATCTTCTGAACCATTTGATATAAACCTTTTAATCTGAACTTAAACTTTGATATAAAACTTAATCTGATAAACTTTGATTGGAACCTTTGACATTTATTTCTAAACTGTTTGACATGAACCTTTTCCATGTACCCTTAAGATATGACCTCTGATTATTTTGATAGTACATCTGACCTTTGACCTACAGTCTGATGTCCGAGCCAATCACTAGGCATGAGGGTTTCATGTCCATGTCATTGATGCACCTTTGGCATGACTCTAGGGCAGGAGAGTGATGACCTGTTCCGTCCCTGACTTGATTTGACTGGTTATGTAGAGGTAGATTCTGGCCACCTGGGGCGTATGGATGCATCCTAGATTTGATCTGTTCTCTGTTTATGATATATGTTTACTGTTATTATATCTGGTGACTGATGGTGTGTGCGATACACGTCTTTCACATTGTCTGAGAGCTGATCACTCTACACAGGTTTGTTTTATTATATTGTTATGCTATGGTATAATCTGTTATCTGGGCTCGTGACAGATTTCTGTTTTTCCCTTATTCTATAACTTTATTGTTTCCTTTTCCTTATTTCTTTTCTTTTGTCCTTATTCCGTTCCTTACTCCTTTCGCTTTGATTTGTATCGGTATGATCTGTATTCTTAATTTTATTTGTACTACTCTCTATTACTGCTTTTGTTATCGTTATATCTGTTCACTGAGCTCTCGTAGCTCAGCCGCATTTCTTTTCCTGCGGCAGGTTTTAGTAGGAAGCTGGGAATGAGTGGAGAGTATACCTTGGACTTAGAAGATTGAATAGCTATTCTGGATTAGAGTTGACTTGAAGATATCATAATTTAGAAGTAGTTGTTTTTGGAAGTTCTCAATTGTAACCTTGTAGATTCAGTATTTCATTTGTAATCCTTGAGATTTTTGAATTACTGAAAATGTATGCTTTGTTTTGATCTGATATGAATCCATTATTGTAATATCTTTACCCTTGTCGGGTTGGGGTGTTACATTGAAAAGGGAATTGTGGAGCTGTATTTTGTGAGGACAGAGTTTCAGCTAGCAGACATCTTCACCAAGGCTCTCCCGAGAGAAAGGTTTCAGTTTATTCTCCCGCGTCTTGGAATGAAGTGCTTGACACCTGAAACTCTCAAGTGTCTTCAGGATGAAAAGGAGGAGTAAAGGGTTATCTTCTCATATCCTTGTATATATTTGTATATATCTTTAAAACCAAAAAGGAAAATAGAAAAATATAAAACCTATAAAAACCATAAAAATTGAAAAAATCAGAAAATACCAAAAATAGTCTCATCTAGGCATGTCTTCTGTTTATCGATAACATTTACGGACCTAGAAATGTCATTCAATAATGACACGGGTCTTTAAATGAAGCTCGAGCAGAAGTTATACTAATTGGTTAAAACATGTCTTAATGGCTTGCAGTTACTGCATACTGCAACCCGCGCTATCCATTGAGGAAAACACGTCGCCAAAAAGACGGTTGTTCCTCCAAACTGGGTGATGTTCACCTGGGCATGGATTACGTTATATCCATGTTTTTCCGATCTTATGTACGCTTCAGTGCATCATTTCATGTAAAAGAAGAGAAATCTTCTTTATATCATAAACTTTCCAGTTCTATGATTCTTTAGGAGAGTTTTTGATGTTTCACAAGGTGGTAAATTAGACTTAAATTTTCACAAATACTTCTCATTCAATTGAATGACTACAGCTCTTTAAATAGAAAACGGGTCATTAATTGAGGGGGAGAGTCTTTGTTCAAATTTTTTGACACCTTTTGCTAAACATTGTGCAACATCAGCAGTGACACTCTCTCTTGGTTTGAGGGGGAGTATTGTATACTCCATTATCAGAAAACATTAAATCAGACACATTTTCTCCCACATTTTTTCTAACTTATTTAAATCAATTGGGATCACAAATCTCAAATGGTTTGAAATTTTTGATCGGGGGAGAGAATGTGATTTAAATATGAAATCTGATAAAATGTGATGTTTTCAACGTAAATGTAAGCTCTCCCGTATGTGCTAAACTCTTTTGTATATCAATGCACATATTGAGGGGGAGCAAATGGTTTGTTGAAACAAAAAGGATTTGGCATCTCATTTGAGCGTGACTCAGACTTCACCAATGAATTGACGAAACATATACTGTCATTAATCGAAAGGACATATCCTGGCCGGGTAATAATTTCAAGCTAGTCTAACTAGTGATGTAAGCGTGTCTCGAAAAGGATGTGTCTGAGTAGAGTGTACCGTTTCGAGAAACTTTCTATGGACTTGACCAGGCCAGGTAATAATTTCAAGCTAGTCTAACTAGTGATGTAAGCGTGTCTCGAATCGATCATGTTCACTGAAAGTGGATCAATTCAAAAAGTGCGAGCTCTACCTAACATGTGCAAATTTATAAAACAATCATTCGAGCACATGTTGAGGGGGGGCATTTGAAAATTATAAAACTCTCAAGTGTTTGAAAAAATGTGTTTCAGAATCATCAACACTTTGAGAGATTTTTAAAAGATTTGGTTTGGCAATCATGGAAGGATACCAAAGACCGACCATTTTAATTAATGTATAGAGTTATAAAGATGGTTAGGTTAGGCTCAAGTTCCCACGATCCCGCCAGAGCCGGAGGGATCTACCCAGGGACAATCCACTAGATAGTGTAGAAGTCCTTAGGTATGATTAAAAAAGGAGAAAAGTGAATTAGGGAAGAGTGCCGACTGAGATGGAGCTAGTACTGGAACAAACCCAAAAAGGTTCTAGTAATGAAGTCTCGGTAAGCACTGAAGGGGTTGAAGAATTAAAAAGAAACGAAGTGAGAAAGGGTGAAAAGAAATAGCCCTCCTTACAACTTAGGCAGATACCGGGTCAATACATATGCTGTCAGAATCACATAGTTGATTGTTGGCATTGAAGACAAAGTATCATGGACCCAGTGATACGCTGCATAACCCTCCCTAGCCACTCAAGGTCCCTCAAAGGATTCTTGTTTCAAATGTCACGGAGATCAATACATTTCTATCGTCTCTCTCACTCCGAGTTAGATGATATTGAAAAGGTGGCAGTTCTCTCCAGCCTCCGATCACCAAATCAAATCGCACAATAGAGTCTAGAGCCATGAGATTCATCATAAGATCTCTTAGGGACACGAATTACTCCTACTCTGGTTGTTCAACATTAAGGACACCAGGTGTAACTTTATGAGTCCTACGCAGATCTTAGCAATCTGCCAGAACATTTATGAGAGAAGTTACAAATGTAACTCTCAATGATTGAATGGAAATTCTTGCCAGGGTCAACATCAAACAGCCCTGAAAGCAGGTCACTTCGGTAATTCCTTGTGGATTACGCTTAGTGGTCACGGCGGTTTCAAACGGTCTACAGTCATGGAGTGAACTCCAGCGACTCACCTAATCGTTGATGTACTATGGTACAATCTCAAAAAGCCCTCTGTGGGTTTTCGATTAGGAACGGTCTTGGTAAGGATTAGAGAAAGTCTTCACACTATGCTGTTGACGATTTCGAAGTCCAAACCTGTAAGTACCGGTCGAATTTGTTGCTAACTGTTGTATGCAGGAACTTCTAGTGATTGTAGCTGTGGAATGTTGTAGCTGGTTGCTGGTGTAGCTGGTTGCAGACAAGTTGCCAATCCTCTACCACATGTTCACACTACATCAACAATGCAAATCAAAAAAGTCATGATTAACCAAAAGACCTTCAACACTGCTTCTGCTAACTCTGATGCTGAAGATCATGACCTAGAATAGTGTGAGCATGTCGGCTCAAAGTATATCTCATCACATGGAGACTTACAACTGAAAGATGACTTGAAGACTCAAGTAGGATGATATTTTCAAAGAATACTCAAAATCATCCAAGACAAAGAATAGTCATCAAAAGATCACTGCTGAAGGCACAATGACTAATGAAAATGAAGAATCAATGTCTACGAACTACGGAGTCAAGATTCAAGAAAAGAGTGCTTGAAGTCTGAACATTGTTTTCGGGGTGACCTCCCTTAGGGGGAGATTGTTAGGAATATAAATATTCAGTTGAAGACTCGGTCACCCCGAGCACTCATTTATGTTAAATAGCTCGTAGTACAACTAGTAATATTAGTAGTAGATTAGTTATAATTATTATTGTGGAGTGGGTCGGGTCTTTACCCATTGTCAACTTGCTCTACAGCCCGGTAGGGGCAAACTAGCTAGTAATATCAAGTACTATATATAGCCCTCTCCTCATGTGGAGAGGGTTGGACCTTTGCAATCTTTCAATTCATTTTTCTTCTTTGGTTTCTCTCTCTAAGGTTCCACTTCTCTTTCTCTCTCTTATTCTTCTCCATTTGATCCAAATAGAACTCCCAAACTAGTGCTTATTAGCTTATGATATGCTACAACGGACTCTATTTTTCCAGGATAATAATGGGCTATGATGATTACCTGTTCTCTGAATCAAATGATATTGGTAATAGGATGTCTGAACCCGTACCTTGGCAGGGCAAGTATCGGATGGCGTGATAGCATACTTGCTATTATGCAACCGCTTTTATTTGCAACCATTGTTGAATTCAGGCTTTTTTGACCTTTTTTCCAATTACAAATCTGAGCCTAATTATCTACTGTATGAATCAGAAGACCAGCACTACTATGATAGACAGCCAAGTTACAGATCGAAACACTGGATAGCATAATTATGCAACCGTGTTTGTTTCCGTCAATCAACATTGTGTACCATAGCAACTATATCTGTTCTTCAGCCTCCAGGTGTTGTGATGCATTAAATGAGGGCTGCAATGTTTATGTTTCCTTATGAAGTTATCTATCTTTTTTATAGTTTTTCCCATTGAAAGATTCAACCAAAAGCTTTTCTTCGTGCTCTTTGTTCTTTTCAAACTGCCATCATTCCCCAGGAAGTTTTGGTGGGTTGGTTTGTTCCAGGATAGTAATGGCTTATCATGATTGGCTGTTCTCTGAATCAGAGACAAACTAGTGGGCTTACCAACACCAAACCCGAAAAACACAAATGTAACATCTAACATCGTCTGCCAATATTGGCAAATAAAGAACGTGGTGCACTTTAAAGGGCAAAGTTTCCAGCCAACAAGGTTTTTTTTTTTTCTTTTTTTTTTTAATTAAAATTTCAAAGGAAACATACCTGTTTGTCAGCCAGATTCTTTTTGCTTTAAAGCCTACCACGTTCTTCATTTGAAAATATTGACATACGATGTTCATCATAGTTACCCATTCTGAGTTCCCATACAGTTCCTTTTGTTTTTTCAACAATCTAGCAAATCCCTTGGTGCAGGCCTTTGCATAAAGGGAGTTGAAACGACAAAAGGAACTGTAAGGGAACTTAGGGCCTGTTTCTTTTTATTTGTTAGCTAAAGGCATGTGGGGTCCGCATCTATATGAGGCTCTTATTGGGGAGGGCAACATAATTTTTGCCTTGTGGATATAGACCAAACAAGGGAATTAGTGGGTCCCATTTAAAAAAGAAATACTATTAAATTGCTTGGTCCCACTATCCTTCCTCATATAGTAAAAAAGAAACACCCCCTTAGAAGGGTTAACTATGCTGATTTATACCTGTTACGCAAAAGGCAATGATGAAATTTATGCGTATTAACTTTTCATATGTGTGGCTCACGCATCTCCGTATCTTGGCACGGTAACCAGGACTCTTATATGGTTGCAGCCATGGCAGGTGTGTAGGGTAGCTCAATGAATTGCAGATCTGAGCCTGTTTTTAAAAATCAATAGCACCATTGGATATGATTTATGTCATCCATTAAATCTTTTTTTTTGCATATTGCCAAATTCAGTTTCATAAAAGGCTCTTTTCTATCACAAACGTTAAATATTGGATGTCAATATTGGCAAACAAAGAATACCATGTATTCTTTGTTTGTTAATATTGACACATGATGTTCAATGTAGTTGTCTGCTCTTACCTTTCTTCTCCAGTTCCTTTTGTTACTTCAGTGGGCTAGCAATGCGTCTGGTGCAGGCCATTTTGTAAAGTCTAACTGAAGTGACAAAAGGAACTGGAGAGGGAGATAAGAGCTTTCAGCTATGTTGGCATTGGCACAGTTTTACAATCGAATATTAGGTATATGAGATGAGGAGACGCTGCTGACTCCAATGTTGATTGCAAAAGGCAATGATGAACTGATGATATTGGTCAAACGAAGTTGGAACCTTAACTTGGCGGGGCAATCACCGGATGGCGCAGTAGCATACTTACTATTGTGCAACCGTGTGTATTTGCAGCCATGGCGGTATTCTGAGGTTTTTAACCATTTCCCATTTAAAAATCTGAGCCTAATGGTTTATTGTATCCGTTTTGTGGTATCTAAGTTTTTTAACAAATTTATATATATATCGTTGAATAAAACAACTGTATTCAAGAAGCTTCATTGTTAGAATAAAGACATGGTTAATGTACACATGTATGGTTTATATTGTATATTGGTATAAGTAATTATGCATAATAATGGTCATTCATTATAATGCGTTTTATGTCTTAATCTTCAATTCCATTGGGCCACCTGTTATGTTTTTTAAAAAAAAATACTGGTATTACTACGAAATGACCCATTGTGGCTGCATATAATTGGGCCAATGCAAGCCAAATATTTCATGTTCACGTACAGCCTCTGCTAATTACCCCTTAATAAACATTGTTTCATATTTTAGCCTGATAAATCATACTTACTTACACCGATATAGAATCATTCGTTGGTTTACTTAAGGTAGGGCTATGATGATTGAAACCTATTTTCTGAGACTAATGAATTGGGTAGTCAAAGATTGTAACCGTAACTTGGCACGGCAAAGACTGGATGGCATCATTATGCAACCGTTGTTCTTTGCAGCCATGGCTGGTCATAAATCTTTTTTACTAGACGACTGTCTTTTATGCATCTTGGCAGGTTCAGTGGTACAAAAGCTTCTGATAGTCGGTCCTCTGCATTTGACCATAAGAGCAAATACAGATGTTCTACATCGTGTGTCAATATTAGGAAATGAAGACTATCTGGTATTTTTTTTTTTATTTTCTGATACTAACAGTTGATGTTCTGTGCCTGTGATAGTTAATTTCTTTCCACATATTCATAACTGCAGTTCCACAAAAGGACTTGATCAACAATAGGGTACAATTCTTAAAGAAAGATGAGAAACAGAAGAGAATGCCGTGACAAGTGATTCGGTGCACCGTCCTCTTCCGTTTCCCATCTTTCTTTCATAATTGAACCGTATTGTTGATCAACACCTTTTGTGGAACTACAGTTGCGAATATGCGAAAAAAATTAACTCTCACAGGCACTGAACATCAAATTTTACTATCGGCAAATAAAGAAAACCAAATACTCTTCATTTCCTAATATTGACAAGGGATGTACATCATCTATGGTTGCTGTCATGGTTAAATGCATACGACGGCTTATCAGAACCTTTTGTACCACTGAACTTGCGAAGATGCATAAAACACATTTGAGTTTGAGATTCTTCATCTGCTTAAACTTTTTAACAAGATACCAATTTTTTGAGTCGAGTCAAAGGGTACATTTACCCAAAAAATTGTGCCACAAATTGTTAGTTCAATTATGAAAAGTGTGCAAATTTATTATACGATAACTGTGTTTGCAACAATGGTTAATGTGGTGGTCGCCAAAATTACAGTTGAGGTAACATGCATCTTGAAGAGGCAGATTATAGGAGCCGCACCCATTATGTATGGTAACGTATGTTTTTTTTTTTAAATTTTTAGGTTTTTTAATGTGTTTTGCAGATGCCATTACTGATGATCTTTGCACCTAACCATGTTCAGGTCTTTCTTTCCAATTTTGTTCTTACTGAAGATCATTTTACTTGCGTATTTATGCTGTGGAATTACTTATATGTTGTGCATGTGTGATGCGTGGTTTTGTAACCTTACAACAGGTTTTACCTCTCGAGGGATCTCAAGAGGCTTACAACCCCACCAGGCAGTGTACCTGACCGATGTAGTATAGTGTAGTGGTAAGTACGGGGGATTGATCGTTCTCCACAGGGAATAGTGTTCGTTAGGTGTGAAAGACTACTCTAATTAGGTCTAAGGGTTGAGGAAGATTCTTTTTATGTTTTTATAATTTTTATGAAAGCAAGTAAAATCTCGGGTTTGAAGGAGTGGGCGGAATTAGTTGCTAGTCAACTAACCCAAATTACTACGAATGCAAATAAAATAAAATAACAGAAAATGAAAATGTTAGTGAGAAACTTATGTGTAGAGAAATGTGTTTACTTAGATTTCCTTACTCCCTAACTATCTTTTACCGGTTGATTAGTGTGTATTAGTCGCGTGGATGACGGGTGTATTCCTTAATACCATTCGTGGGGTGGCGTACTTACTTCCCCAACTCTACAAGCTCCTACTTCACTCCTATGTCGAGCCGGCTAGGAAGCTCCTAACATGGGATCACTAGAATTCGCTTGTGCATTAAATACAACCATAAAAACCTTTAGTACGCGTTTGGTTCATGTTTCTTAAGACGTTCGAGCAAGTTACCGAACAGGAAGTTAGCCAGTTTTCTTAAGCCTAACATAGATAAACAATCATCCAATACAACTAATAACACACTAATAATCAATAATCAATAGCTAGGTTTCATTAGATCTAAGCAAACACAAGATAAATTTAGCCTAACATGTTAATCAAAAGACAAGAATAAGATAAAATCAAACAACACATAGACATATTGAATGATTAATTGATAACTTATCTTCAATGTAACATGGAAGATCTCAAGGCAAAAAGCCTTGAAAAAGTAGCTAAAATCGTCTTAGGGTTTTCTCCCAAAATTCCACACACTAAGCTCTCTCTAATGACAAAAAATTAGAAAACTATATATAGACTTTTGCATCTGACGGCGTCACCTTATGGATTGTGACGCCGTCACCTCGCCGCTTCTAGGGTTCCCGGATGACCTTCTTGACGCCGTCCCTCTTTAGCTCTTCAAAAATCCATTCTGGCTTATCAAGGCTTGACGTCGTCGAACCTTGAACGTGACGCCGTCCCCTTATGATTTAAGCCGTGACACCCTTGATCAAGTTAAAGCGTGACGCCGTCAGAATTCACATGCTATTTTCACTGGCCTATCATGAGTAAATTTCACGTCCACTTTTCTTGCCAAGGCATGACGCCGTCCAGAGTAAATTGTGACGCCGTCAAGAGTAACTTTTAGCCGATTTTTGAGACTTTGCCGTTTTCTTCACTTTTATGCTCCAAAAACGTCCAAAATGCCTCCTTTTCCAGATTTCTCCTCAAAAGTACCTAAAATGACAAAAGGAACGATTTAGGGCAATATTTGATCAAATAAATACGATTTAGGGCTTAAATGACCCCTTAAAAGCGGTACACTTTTCGTCTCATCAAATACCCTTACACTTGAGATTTGCTTGTCCTCAAGCAAATGCGCTTTTATTCTAATCAAAATACAAGTTAGGGGTCATTTAATGCAAACATAAAAGTAATTACAACAAATATTCGTTCCACTTCAATCATAATAAGCACGGAGATTACATACTAGCACCTCACAAGTAGTGTTTAGATACTCACATCTCTCAAGTGTCATCAAAATAAATCTCATAAATGAAAACGGATAATATCTCTCACTACCTGTTATAGCAAATAGATTACCATAGGCTTGGGAAAGGATCGAAAACCTCCTCCACTAGGCGTAAGCACCTAAGATAAACTATCAAAGAGGGCTTTTTCATGGGTTATAACGTTAGGTGTAGGGAAAAGGAAAACACGGTTTTGTTGGATAAGGGATATTTTACTGGTGGCGAGTTAAAGATCTTGATTAATTACATGTACTATACAACGTTGCTAAGCCAAGACTAGACTCGATCTTAAGCTAGAAACGAAATAACAAAAACAAAAACATAAAATAAACATAAAATGAAACGGGATGGTAGTCCGTATGTTTTTTCTATTTTTCATTTTCTCATTTTTTTGTGTTTTTCTTGATTTTTTTTTTTTTTTTTTTTTTTTTTTTTTTTTTTTTGCATACACTTTTGCCCTACCATCCAAAATAATACATCATAGGGGCATTGTATTCCCCTTACACTTGAATTTTTACATAACTTTACAAATACTAATCTAATGACTCGAATTAAGATAATTGAAAAACTTGGAGTACTTTTAAAACATTTAGCACATATGGGGGTAATAAATGATGTTCTTCCCCATTACTCCATTACACTAGTACTTTACCCATGAGTCCCAATCGTCCCAAAACAATATATACAAGGATATGACTCGACTTAGCAACCATGTAATCAACTAGATAATTAACTTGGGTTTAAACAAATGTTGTAACAATAATGCACTAAAGATGAGTGCATACAAGGTAGGCTAAGGCGATTTGGGTGTACATTTAAGTGGGGTGTAACAAATTCTTCCTTTAAGTAAAATGCTTAAAGGTCGAAACGAAAAGATAGGCTCTGAGGGGTGTACTAGGGGTATCGTGTACAAAAAATGAGTACAACGCAAAGGGTGTGGGAGAATTACTTGACCAATGTAGCCAAAGTAATTATAACAAAAACACAGGTGTAAAACAATGGGTTAATCCTAATGCCTCTTATCATGTAGCAAATCTAACTACACGAATGTAGTCTCACTTGTGGCCTCGGAATGGTCCTAACGCAAGTTCTAGAATCTAAGTGCTACCGGTACACACATCATAGCATAAATGCTTTTCCTACCAATTCTAGGGGTGAACCTCACATATTTGGGGTGGAAAATTTTTTTGTGGTACGGTTTTTTTGTGCTAGTCATATAACTCCTATCCGTGAGACGCTTATTAGGACTAAAGTTTCACTCCTAAATGTTGTAAAAAATTTTAAATTTGGCACTAAAATTGCCCTAACAGGTATTTCTCTCAGTTTTATTACACATCCACTATTAAACAAACAAAAGTCAAGCGTAATTGTATTCTCTAAAATCGTACTTTTACCCCCCCTTACACTTAAGATGAACATTGTCCCCAATGTTCAAATTACAAGATGTAAAAGAATAAAGTAAAAGAATGAAATCAAATACTCCCCTGATTCGCTCGGTGGATAGTGAAATTACACGGTTAGATCTTCCTCCAAGGTAATGTTGAAGCTCCATGACTAATGCATCGCCACAAGCTTGATCCAAAAACATCTCCTTGTCCAAAATAACCTGTTAAACCTGAGAAAACAAACACGAAAACCTGCATAACATCGGCGGGAAAAAATCTATATATAAGGATATAATGCTTGTGGAATGATAATTTTGCAGATTCCTGGAGATTATAAGTTGGAGATTTTAATAAAAACTTTTCTAAAAACAAAACTTTCAAAAATTTCTGAAAATTAAATCTGACGCCGTCAGGTTATGAACCCTGACGCCGTCAGAAATGACCTGACAAAAATTTTCATTTTAAGTTTCCGGAAAATTTCTGGAAAAACCTTTACCTTACTTCCTGGAATTTCTGCAAAACATCATTATGACTCGATACAAGCATTTGACTCAAACAAATACGAATATGTATGCTAATTTATTATTATTACGATTCATGTTCATTTGTGTTCTAATAAACCGATTTAGATTTCCCTTACACTTAACTTTTGCAAAATACCTTTATATGTAGTTAAGACGAAGTTAAAAACAAAATAAAGCATTTTCACAATTTAGTTTTGAACATGAATCAATACTAATAAAAATTAAACACACATACGGAAACAAATAAAATCAAACAAAGCAAATAAATAAACACACAAAGCAAATAAAGCAATTAAAGCTTAGGTTGCCTCCCAAGAAGCGCTTTTCTTTATTAACGAGTCTTGTAGCTAGACTCAAAGTCACATACATTACGTGACTCCATCATCGGTCACGGTTCCTAGGCCATTCTCCTTCCCGGTTTTATATTCCGATCCTAATTTCAAACAATCCTTGTAGAAACCGAATATCCTTTCCATAACATAGTCTACCCCTTTACTTCTATCCTCATCATTCCTATAGTAGACCGCTTGCTTGAGCTCCTTCTCAACATTTGACAAGTGTTGGAATTGTTCTATCTTATATGGCATTTGGTAGCTTACTTCATCGGTCTCATACTTAAATCTAACTATCCCTAAGGAAGGTTCATAAGTCATTCTAGAGACCTCAACAAATGGTTTTCCAAAAACCACTTGAGTCAAGGATGCATCGACTATTGGGCGGATATCTTCTACAATTACAAAGTCGGTGACATAGGTGAAGTTTCCTACATAAACCGGTAATCCCTTAACTCTTCCCGTGAAGTTACTCATCCAACCCTTGTCAGGGAACATCCTATACCCAAGTTGATTCTTCATTATCAAGTTGTAGTGGGCTCTAGTCATGATGTTTATGGGCGATCTAAGGTCGATGTAAGCTTTCCACACATGTAGATGTCCGATGTTGCATGGTATGTTGAGATTAGAAGGGTCGCCTATTTCTATGATTGGTCTACCTAGGAAGTATGGTGTCTCGGGGTCATCGAATAAGTTTGTATGATATGCGCGCTCTTCCTTAGTGGGTAGCCTATTGAAGTAGTCCTCATCATCATCTACTCCTTCAATCTCACTTGTCCTAACTTCCTTATCAACCTCGACTTTCTTATCCTCATCCTTAGGTTCACTATTATCCTCATTCCTATCAATTGGTTTAATAGTGACAATGTTGACAAAGTGGACGTGTTTGGATGAAGAGGGGTCTTTTACTTGGGGTCCGCTATTTGTGTTCCTAGCGTCCTTATGTGGAGGTGATAACACTTGGTTATTGAGGGCTTTCAACAAGTTGTCAATTTTATTGGTCATCTCCATTTGTTGTTGATTGAATTCGGATTCAAACTTAGCCAAACGAGCTTCTTGAGATGCCATAAATTGGGACATCAATCCTTCAAAGTTATTGGTACTACCATTGCCGGACGGATTGTCGTTGAAAGTACGGTTCGAGTTGGAACCGCTTGATTGGAAACGATTAGGTGGGTTGGAAGAATTGGTTTGTTGTGCGTTTTGGTTTTGTTTCCACCTAAGGTTCGGGTGATTTTTCCATGAGGGGTTGTATGTATCACCGTAATGGTATGGCTCGGGTTTGAAAGTGTACCACTTGTCTCCCACTCCGTCGGTACGCGAGGATGCGTAGTCCACAAAAGCTTGTTCGGGGAGTTCCATGCAATCACGAGTGTCGTGGGGACCACTACATAATTCACATGAAGAAGTGATTTTGTTCACTTGGCTTGGAGGTTTAGGAGCCTCGTAGGATTTCATGAGAAACTTGACTTGGTCTTCAAGTTCTATGATCCTACGGTCGGAAGTGCTTGAATTGTTAGAAGGCAAAGATATTGCCTTGACCGTTTTATTCAAATCACGGGGATCACTCCAACTTTCGTTGTCATAAAGAGCAAGATCCTCTAGGAGAGCCCATGATTGTTCCGCACTTAGATCACGTAGCTTGCCACCGGCCGATTGGTCAATGGTTTGCCTCGTGGAGAGATTGATATGGTCATAGAAGATTTGGACTTGGAGCCAAAGTTCTATGCCATAGTGAGGGACTTTTTGGAGTAAGTCCTTGAATCGAGTCCATGCCTCGTAAGAGTTTCGCCTTGACGTTGTTGGAACATCAAGATATCATTCCTTAGCTTGGTAGTTCTTCCCGGTGGGAAAAACTGAGCAAGGAAACGAGTGGTGAGATCATCCCAAGAGGTAATGGATCCTGCGGGTTGACGTTCTAGCCACTGACTAGCTTGGTCCCGCAAAGAGAATTGGAAGAGACGCAATCGGGTCGTCTCTCGAGTGGCAACATCAAGGTCTATAGAATCAACGATTTTAAGAAAGTCCTTGAGATGTTGATTAGGATCTTCAGAACGAAGTCCATGGAATGCGCATCCGCTTTGCACCAACCGGATGGTGTCGGATCGCAAGGGTGTGATATTGGCTCCTTGAGTGAGCTCAATGGTGTTTCGATAGCCATGGTGGCTAGGACGGGAATACTCTCCTAAAGTACGGGCTCTAGGAGGTGGTGGTGGTTGTTGTGGTGGTGGGTTGTGGTGGTTAAGGATATTACCATCTTCCATGATGTCGGATGGTATGGTTACGAACAAAGACACGAAGAAAATAGATAGACTAAAGAAAACCTAGAAAAAAAATAAAATAAAAATCTCACTAGAAAGGAATCTAGTGAGTAGACCTAATAGAAATAAAAATTCAACCTAAACAATAACTATTCCCCGGCAGCGGCGCCAAAAAAACTTGATGCGTGGTTTTGTAACCTTACAACAGGTTTTACCTCTCGAGGGATCTCAAGAGGCTTACAACCCCACCAGGCAGTGTACCTGACCGATGTAGTATAGTGTAGTGGTAAGTACGGGGGATTGATCGTTCTCCACAGGGAATAGTGTTCGTTAGGTGTGAAAGACTACTCTAATTAGGTCTAAGGGTTGAGGAAGATTCTTTTTATGTTTTTATAATTTTTATGAAAGCAAGTAAAATCTCGGGTTTGAAGGAGTGGGCGGAATTAGTTGCTAGTCAACTAACCCAAATTACTACGAATGCAAATAAAATAAAATAACAGAAAATGAAAATGTTGGTGAGAAACTTATGTGTAGAGAAATGTGTTTACTTAGATTTCCTTACTCCCTAACTATCTTTTACCGGTTGATTAGTGTGTATTAGTCGCGTGGATGACGGGTGTATTCCTTAATACCATTCGTGGGGTGGCGTACTTACTTCCCCAACTCTACAAGCTCCTACTTCACTCCTATGTCGAGCCGGCTAGGAAGCTCCTAACATGGGATCACTAGAATTCGCTTGTGCATTAAATACAACCATAAAAACCTTTAGTACGCGTTTGGTTCATGTTTCTTAAGACGTTCAAGCAAGTTACCGAACAGGAAGTTAGCCAGTTTTCTTAAGCCTAACATAGATAAACAATCATCCAATACAACTAATAACACACTAATAATCAATAATCAATAGCTAGGTTTCATTAGATCTAAGAAAACACAAGATAAATTTAGCCTAACATGTTAATCAAAAGACAAGAATAAGATAAAATCAAACAACACATAGACATATTGAATGATTAATTGATAACTTATCTTCAATGTAACATGGAAGATCTCAAGGCAAAAAGCCTTGAAAAAGTAGCTAAAATCGTCTTAGGGTTTTCTCCCAAAATTCCACACACTAAGCTCTCTCTAATGACAAAAAATTAGAAAACTATATATAGACTTTTGCATCTGACGGCGTCACCTTATGGATTGTGACGCCGTCACCTCGCCGCTTCTAGGGTTCCCGGATGACCTTCTTGACGCCGTCCCTCTTTAGCTCTTCAAAAATCCATTCTGGCTTATCAAGGCTTGACGTCGTCGAACCTTGAACGTGACGCCGTCCCCTTATGATTTAAGCCGTGACGCCCTTGATCAAGTTAAAGCGTGACGCCGTCAGAATTCACATGCTATTTTCACTGGCCTATCATGAGTAAATTTCATGTCCACTTTTCTTGCCAAGGCATGACGCCGTCCAGAGTAAATTGTGACACCGTCAAGAGTAACTTTTAGCCGATTTTTGAGACTTTGCCGTTTTCTTCACTTTTATGCTCCAAAAACGTCCAAAATGCCTCCTTTTCCAGATTTCTCCTCAAAAGTACCTAAAATGACAAAAGGAACGATTTAGGGCAATATTTGATCAAATAAATACGATTTAGGGCTTAAATGACCCCTTAAAAGCGGTACACTTTTCGCCTCATCAATGTGCATTCTTCATTGCAGCCTTTTTGTTTGCAAGCATCCATAGCATGATCGTGGATGCAGGGACAGTAAGTGTTTCGTAATGTAAAGTGATTTTTTATGTTTCTATGAACAATGCCCACAAATATATACAAAACAATGAAAGTTACCATCATCTATAACAAATATAGATGGTTCCGTTGTTGGTTGTGCACTTTCATTGCATCTGCTGATCCTTTAAATATGTTGAGTTGCTGCGGAAGGTGGAAGAAGGTCCAGTGTCAGAAGAAGAGCATGATTAGTGTGCACATGTATGGTTTACAATGTCTATCGGTATAAGTAAAGATGATCAGTTTCTATAAATAAATGGGCTATGGCGATTAATTGTTGATTAGTGAATCAGATGATATTGGTCAAATGCAGCCGGGACCGTAAGTTGGCAGGGCAATTACCGGATGGCGCGGTAGCATACTTGCTATTGTGCAACCGTGTTTATTTGCAGCCATGGCGGTGGTCGAAGTTGTTTGACCAGTTTCCATTTAAAAATCTAAGCCTAATGGTTTATTGTATCCGTTTTGCGGTATCTAACTTTTAAAACAAATTTATATATATCCTTGAATCAGAAGGTCGGTGCTGTAGTTTTCTATGTCTTCCAACATCCAACAGGAGGGTTTATTTTATGCATGTTGACAGGAATTAATACATGTTTGTTCATTTCCACAAAAGGTAGTGTTTTTCTTTCTAAATTGTCTGTCATGAGTTGCTTATTTAATGCCTTTTTTGGTTATTCGTTTATCTAATTAGTCTACATTTTTATACAAATTGAATTTCTTTTATGAATGTTGACATGTTCAATTTAACATAAAGTAGCTGCATTTGTCTATGTATGCTTATGGTATTTTAGACTTACATGCTCAATGACATGTTCAGTTTGACATAAACTTGATGCATTTGTCTATGCATGCTTATGGTATTTTAGACTTACATGCTCAATCAATTGTAGTACACGAGTACGCTTACTTTTTTTTTTTTTTTTTTTTTTTTTTTTTTTTTTTTTTTTTTTTTACTGCTAACACGTTTTGCATATTCAACAACGTCACTACATACTATGCAAAGAAGTTAAATATCAATAAATAGACGGAGTATCAATGATGGATGTTCGGCGACCAAGCGCAACTATTACTAAATTTGCATGGTCGCCATACATCCATCATTGATACTTTGTCCATATTTTTGTGCTCCCCATGTTTTCACACTCACCTACCTTGGTACATTATTGTTCAACTCAGATCAAGATCGGATCAGGACTATCATACACTGAAACAACGTATGTAAAATACTCTAATATATCTTCTTCTTCTTTTTTTCTTTTTTTTTTTTATCTTTTTTTTTTTTATTTTTTTTTATATTTTTTTTATTATTATTATTTTTTCCTCTTTTTTTTCAGCTTCATGATTTATGCTTCGAATGAAGATGTAGAGAGAACGACCAATCTGAAAAAGAATGCATTACAATAGGTTGGTGAAGGTTCATACTATCAACAACACCAATACAGATGAAGGAAGAATCAAAATAATAGAAGCAAACCCAGGTGCCAACATTCATGTTAACAATTTCTCTTATTTAAAAATAACATATGCAAATGCAAATAATGACCACTTTGTTTCTAAAAACCAAGATGAACACAACATGTTCTTTATTGAGATAGCAGCTATACTCTTTTTTGAGACAGCATATGAGGTTGAATACCAACTAGGAAAATACCTACACCATGGTGAAGAAATTTCATTAGAAAAGGTTGAATCATTTAAAGAAATTTCAATGATTTCTGCCTTTGAACTCATTTTTTTAGAATTTTGGAAAGATTTTAGATTTTTAATGGAAGTAATTTGTGTATTAATGGGTGTAGTGATGTGAATTTAAAGCAAATCCTACCTATGTATTAAAGTAGAACTTAATGCCATTAATTGATAGGTTGGTGTAGCAGGTTATTGTTGGAGCAACATAATGGCCAAAAAAACAAATATTTGATGACACCAATTGTGCACACATTTAATGGTCACAATTAACCAGAAAATTGATAGCGAGGATCATTAACTTTCTGCTTTCTCATATTTTCACAAACATATCAGTGGTTATATTACCCGAGATGAACTGGAATACACCTACAAAGAGTTTGCGACAGATCATCAAAGAAGTTGATCACAACAATGTAAGTCTTTCGATATGTAAACAACATTATTCAACGGTTCAGACTAAAAGAAAGCCACAACCACTAGACTTTGAACCTATTGTAGCAACATCTGACAAGAAAAACAACCGTCCTGGGAAACCCACAGCAGTTAAAACATCAGAAAAAATAGCAAAAAAAAAGGTACCTACCAAGCAGAGGCAGACTACTTGAATGCTGAAGGCAGTAACCGCAGAAACATCAGCAGACAAGAAGATAAGAAATATAAGGTCGCCAGGAAGATGCACCAATGGATCTTGGGGAAGCGAACACTAAATTTGCAGCATCAAAAAACGGACCACAAAGGGCGAACAAGAATAATAAATTGTCAAATGTTAATAGCATACTAATTCATGAGTATTAGATTTGCAGTCACAATGTTTTCCAAACAATTTATATTGTATACCATTTTTTCATAGTTTCTGCAGTAGTCATAAACATTTATCTACTGTATCAAAAAACAAGTAACAAGATAAGTAGTCTATAGTTATTTTTACCAATACGAAATATCTCTTAAGAAACCAGGTTGCTTGCATATTGTATATGACTATCTTTCTTTGTAACCAATGATATAAATTACTGACCCAGTAGATCATAATTGAGATAATAATAACTATATTTTGAATTTGGTCTCTCTATCCATGCAGCTATCTTCTTAAGAGTTCACAGTGCAGCATACACAACTGAAGCGGCCAACTTTGTAGAGTTATTCCTTATGATAACCGTGTAATCCATTAGCCAAAGTTCAATATAGGACACCATATTACCCATGTAGATTCAACAACACAAGAACATCAGTTTTCATTAGTAAACATACATGTACACAAAATGACATTTTCGTGTTTTGAGAAGTTGTCAGAATCCAGTAAAACCACAAATGTCAGTCAATGTGATTATACAACCTTTTTTCTTTTGTCTCAGTCAATGTGTCATTCTATAAAACGAAGCTTAAAATACTCCTATTAAGAACGCGGGGGAAGTGTGCTCCCCCCCCCAAAGAACACGTGGCAAAAATATATTGGCTTTGTTACTATTGTGTCAACTGTTAGCAGCAACTATCTCCCCCTTGATATTTCTCCGTTTATACAAAAAATTCTTCCTCACACCTCCTACAAAATTTCAGGCGCCCATTATCCTCTAAAACACACACACACACACAAGACTCCATCAATCCGGTGACCAAAATCTTCTACACCGGAATGAATAAAGGCGGCTGAATCTTATAGCTAATTATTCAATCCTACCATAAGCAACATATACCTAAACACTCCCGCTGCAACGCGCGGATTTCCCAGCACGTTTAACCTAACGGTTAAATTGCTTCCAGGAGAGAAGTTGGGTATGTGGAATCACCCATAAAAATGGTCGTGTTTAGCCTGAGTTGAGCACCGCTAGTAATAGTCTCATATTCATTCTCCAACTTGAAAAATATGTATTCCTATACTTGCCTAAAGTAAGTATTAAAAGATGATATCTTATCTTGTCTTAGGAATAATTAATCAAACAAGGAGTAGATGTGATTTTTCCTTAGTTTATTAAGAATCACTTGCATTACACATACATATGTTGATTACATGTGTTGATTACATGTTATTTGTTTGATTTGATTAAGTATCTTGACATTATCATGATAACTATTTGATTGATAGTCAAATGTGTAAACCTTGGAAAGGTTTTGTCTGCATGCTTATGTATGTTTCATGCTACTAAATGTTAACATGATTTGTATGATATTTTCTTGTTCTTATTAACTCATGATATGTCATTTTAATACATGATGTTGTTATATGATGATTATTTATTTGAAAGCTATTGTCCTTTGTTGACATTCATTGAGCTTTTTCGTAGGATAACCTAAATGATGCATGCTTCCAAAATGTTAGAATTGTTTGCATGAACCTGTTGGCTCACTTATTTTGTGACTTTGTCACACTATTTGTTTGCCATGTGTGCACCTATAATGTGTCTAAGTGCTTTTAGTATGATAAACATTTAGAAGTCGTTTTTATTCTTAATCACATAGATCATTGGGTTAATCAATGAGTAAGTATGCTTAAGTGACTAAGCCTAACATCAAAACAATTTCACAATGTAGTATCTCAAACAATGTCATGCTCTCTTGTAATATGATTATTTGTCTTGATGCTATGGGGTAATTTTTTGTCTAGTAGTCGATTATTTGTTTCTGTTTATATAAGATGTTATCTTATGATATTCACATCTTTTGTCATTAAGACTTTTGCCTTGTAGGTTGATAACAAATTATTTGTTATTTCATTTCGTTATGCCTATTTTGCATAATTGTAATCCCTTTATTGCTACGTAGATTAGTAATATGCTTATGGGACCCATTCACTTGCATATAGTCTTTAAAGCTAATAAGATTAAGTTTCAGAGGCTTGGAATTTGTGTTTGCGTATCTTTCAATTGGCCTCTTTTCAAATCGCATTATTGCTTCCACTTTCCTAACAACATCTCCATCATCTTTTAGTTTTAACAATACACCTCCCATGAGGAAACCACATGCCTCGTCATGCGATCATCTCGCATTGATAGAGAAGAGCTACGTAACTTCAAGGATGAAGTTCTGTGTATGCTAACCAACATCCACAAAAACATTACTAAGCTCATCGCTTTCATTAACCTACAACCTCCTAAACATTTCATCATCATTCTTCATTCGACACATTACACATTATGTTGAATGTCCACCAATTAAGGGGGAGAGAAATTCATTCACATAATTGTCCTTTTGTATTAAAGAACACTTACTCATGTCCCTTACACCCTCAAATATCGACACATAGGTTTACACCATTTAGTTAAAATCAGTTCACAAAATCATAAAGTGTTTCAAACCTTCTTAACTCACCATCACAGTTTTGCACCAATACCTCGTCAAGTGAAAAACACATCATGTATTTGACAAACCTCTTAAACGTGAATCATTAAGTCTCCTTAGACTTTGACTAGATTTAGTGAAACAAAATCCGTAGTTATAAGTAATTAGACCTTAGCTTGAACCTTCCTTTGATTAAAAATGACAAAACGTGACCAAACCAATTCTGGTCCCACGATACCCTTCGATAAGACAGACGGAACCAAAAATTTGGTTCCGCCCAATCTGCGGGTACCTGAGTCAGTTTTTAACCACTTAAAACAAACAGCCCTTTCATAACTAACGAGTCTAGGATTTAACCTTAATCTCACAACTTCATTACACCACCATAGGATCTCATCCTTTTCATTCTTGATACATATCAAGTACGTCATTGTCAGTGCAAACAATATATCAAAACCATCATTCTCAACACGTTGGTCCAACCAACACTCTCCCATCATATGATGTTATTTTCATCCTCATCTAGGTATCTAGTATTTTAAATTTTTTCATATGGAATTTCTATTCCTAATTGATCACTGTCTTCACTTCCTCTTAATTCCATTCGAGCATATATTATGGCACGATACATCATCTTTGGTAGATGACAATGTCATAACCTTAACCGTCTTCAATACTCTTATAGCATTTGCTATACATTAGAGTTTCTGAATTCATTGCATTCATTATAACCACCACCTTTAATCACCTCTTTCACTAATCATCAACCTCATGGATTAGCGAAAAACTTACTAGTAAACCAATACCAACACTAGCACCACTCGCTTTAACTCCACTTCATATCCTCCTCATAGGCATTATTTTGTAGGATTTTATCATATTATATTATTGTGATTGTAATTCTTGTTAGAAGATTACATATTATGACATGGTTTGCTAAATAATCATAGTTCTCAGTCTTGAGTTGCTTGTGATTAGATCATTGATATATTGCATCATATATATACATCTTATTTTTTGAGATGAAATATATTGCACTAATCATTTCATTGTAGGTTCATCATCATATACGCTCGATCGTATATAGCATACTCATCTAAGGATGAAGTTTTCATCGATTATTTTTCTTCTTTTATTGTAGGTGCTTCTTGATGTCCTCAAACCAGGAGGATTATATGTCTAGCACTCATATTACGTCGTCTATACACATTGGTCGTATATGACATATCTGTCTTAAGACATAGCTTCTAGTGTACTAATTTTTGTTTTGTAGGTTCATCTTGATGCCCTAGAGCAAGGGGGAGCTTCCGTCAAGCATTTATAGAATGCATCATATACACGCATTGTTGTATATCACATACTCGTCCAAGGACAAATATTGTTTAACACTAACCTTTATTTTGTAGCATTCTTCATCTTTGCATCATATACGTTGGTACCCTAGCAACGGGGAGTATTGATCAAGGGGAAGTAAATCATGCACTAACCTTTGTTTTTGTAGCTTTCTTATTTCATGCATCATATACTTGGCACTCCAACTAGGGGGAGTATTCTCCAAGGGGGAGCTATTCAAGCACTCATAATCCTTGCATCATATACTTTGGCACCCTAACAAGAGGGAGTATTAACCAAGGGAGAGCAATAGACAAGGGGGAGCATGCACACATTCATCATAATTCCCATTCTTCGACACACCTTTGTCTTTCGACAAAAGGAGGAGATAGTCCAACATATATATCGTTTGCTATGTGCATTTTATTTATCGTGCATTTCTCATATATTTTTTGTCTTGTTGCACAACACTAACCTTGATGTAGGTTAAGAGTCTTAATTTGATCCATGGATCCGCTAACAACCTAGAGGATGCAACAACCAAAGCTGATTGGAGTAGAAAAATTAACTTCACTAGGGATGATGCAAGCTCGCCATTTCGGGAAGAAATGAAGTTAACTCCAAGGACACACCCATTTTGTTTCGACAAAATGGGGAGAAAGATGTAAACGGAGAAAGTAATGAGGGAGAAGAGTGTAAACGAAGAAGGTAATGTAAAAGGTAGTACGGACACGAGTAACTTTTTTACATTTTACTTTCTATCACGTTTACATATTTTGTCATCATCAAAAAGGGGGAGATTGTTAGTGCAAGCAGTCTTGTTTGTTTTGATTGATGACAAACATGTAACTTGATACATAACGTAAAATGTACAAGTTACTTGTAATCTTATTTTGTCTCAACATACATTCAACACCTCTCGACTTCTCAAGTCCTCGTATGGTACAACACAGGTTCGTACATGTTTGTTATGTGGCATTATGATCAAACCCTTAACAAACCATTTAGAATGTTTAAAATACGTTTAGGTTACTAAGTATTTTAAAAGGTTAACCATTCTACTTAGAACCTCATTTTACATTTTGCATATACAAGTACTTTTACTTGTACATCATGTTTCCTAAGTTGTGTTCATGTCAAAATAGGATAAGTACACTTTAGGTGTCAAACTAAGACAAATGTGGTTACTTATGAAAATGATGTTAATGACATAATAGCATAAGTAGTTTAACATCTTTAGTAACACATAAACTAACATGATACAACTTGGTAAACATATATTAGTTAGCTAGGATATACATATTACATTCATATATACATTTACATTATTTACATTTTAATTCTTAAAATGGAAATATGTACATGACATCATTTCATACATCATATGGATATCTTGAAGATTTAGAAAATATCTTGAAAAGATCTTCAAGAAAAGAATTGGATTTGGTAATATCTTGGCAAGATTTTGAAAGATATTCTGTCAGACTCTGGCGGAACCAAATCCCATAAGGGACGGACCCCTGGATTTGGTTCCGCCAAATCCGTGGGTTGGTTTTACAATTTGCCTATAAATAGTAGCACATTGTTTACTCCATCCACTTGAACATACATTCTCTCTACCCTTTGCATACATTTAGATCAGTAGTAAACCATGTAGAAACATACATTAATCACCTTTTCCATCATGATCATAATATTACTAACTTTTATTATGTTGCAAGCATACACTCCTAATGATCCTGTGAAGCAAGCTCAGAGATATTGAGTCATCATCCATCATAAGCATAGCATACCTCCTGATCTACCAAAAGACTTGAAGATCTTGAAGTCATCATCCACCAAAGCATACCAACATATGAAGATTCAAAGGCAGTTGACATCCTCAATGTTTGAAGACTTCTTATTCAAGAAGTTCATGTAGATTCCACATACATGCATATATGAATATCCATCACAACAAGTTTGGGGAGCTTGTGATCTTCATCCATTGATGGCTTCCTATCAATGGAAGTTCATTTAGATTAGCCATTCATATCCAGTGGACATTTATGTCATGGATCATTATTGTAAACATCATTGCATCACAATCTAAACATCAAACTAGATTAGGTGGTTTATGTGTTTGTGCCATAAAACACAAGGTTTCTATGTTGGGCCATAAAACATATTGGGAGTGGTTGTACCCTTGTAAAAGAACTCGACATCTAGCTTAGTGTCGAAAATTGTATAAGCGACGTCAGGTTGGTTCTACCTCGAACTAGAACCCGGTATTTAGCTTTGTACTGGAAAAAGTGTAAGCGACGAATGTAAGGTTTTCTCCGCCGAGAAGGGAGCTTGTTGATCTAGTGAAGTAACTCTCGAGTTGGGTACTCGGGGAGTGGATTAGGGCGGAGAGGTGCTCCGTGACCGAACCACTATAAATCATCATGTTCGGTTTGTGCTTTCTTTTACTTATTGCTTTACTATTATGTTAGCATTATATGATTGCTTGTGTTGTGACTTGTTGACAATACTTATGTGACAAGATGTTTTAGTTTATGCTAGTCATAAACTACAATTGACATCTTTCATATTAGAACAAGCTAAATTGGAAATTTGATACAACAAGTTTTAAGTTTGTTAAAACAGGAACGTATTCACCCCCCCCCCCTCTACGTTTTCACAGAGGCTAATATCTTAAAGGAGTCATGCAAAGCCGATGCTGACAAAGGAAAATGACCAAGAGAAGATGAAGTCCCTGACCTGAATTCACAAGCTAAGAAACCAAATAATGTCGGCGGCTCTTCTTCTCAACATCAAGAACCTGTCAACCCGTTAGCAACCACAACAAGAGCCAAGCAACCGCCAAAGCAATCTGACACTGGTCCAACGGCAACCGAACATCATTTTGAGTACAATGATGAGGACGACTTTCAACAACCACAATATCAACCAGACTCTCCACCAAAGTCAAAAGCTAAAACGTCAAAGAAGTCAAAGAAGTCAATGAACAAAAAGTCAAAGGTTGTCTCATGGCTTGATGATGACCGATGAAGCGAAAAGTGTACCGCTTTTAAGGGGTCATTTAAGCCCTAAATCGTATTTATTTGATCAAATATTGCCCTAAATCGTTCCTTTTGTCATTTTAGGTACTTTTGAGGAGAAATCTGGAAAAGGAGGCATTTTGGACGTTTTTGGAGCATAAAAGTGAAGAAAACGGCAAAGTCTCAAAAATCGGCTGAAAGTTACCTTTGACGGCGTCACAATTAACCCCAGACGGCGTCATGCTTTGGCAAGAAAAGTGGACGTGAAATTTACTCATGATAAGCCAGTGAAAATAGCATGTGAATTCTGACGGCGTCACGCTTTAACTTGATCAAGGGCGTCACGGCTTAAATCATAAGGGGACGGCGTCACGTTCAAGGTTCGACGGCGTCAAGCCTTGATAAGCCAGAATGGATTTTTGAAGAGCTAAAGAGGGACGGCGTCAAGAAGGTCATCCGGGAACCCTAGAAGCGGCGAGGTGACGGTGTCACACTCCATAACGTGACGCCGTCAGATCCAAAAATCTATATATAGTTTTCTAATTTTTTGTCATTGAGAGGGGAGAGCTTAGTGTGTGGAATTTTGGGAGAAAACCCTAAGACGAATTCAGCTTCTTTTTCAAGGCTTTTTGCCTTGAGATCTTCCATGTTACATTGAAGATAAGTTATCAATTAATCATTCAATATGTGTATGTGTTGTTTGATTTTATCTTATTCTTGTCTTTTGATTAACATGTTAGGCTAAATTTATCTTGTGTTTGCTTAGATCTAATGAAACCTAGCTATTGATTATTGGTTATTAGTGTGTTGTTAGTTGTATTGGATGATTGTTTATCTATGTTAGGCTTAAGAAAACTGGCTAACTTCCTATTCGGTAACTTGCTTGAACGTCTTAAGAAACATGAACCAAATGCGTACTAAAGGTTTTTATGGTTGTATTTAATGCACAAGCGAATTCTAGTGATCCCATGTTAGGAGCTTCCTAGCCGGCTCGACATAGGAGTGAAGTAGGAGCTTGTAGAGTTGGGGAAGTAAGTACGCCACCCCACGAATGGTATTAAGGAATACACCCGTCATCCACGCGACTAATACACACTAATTAACCGGTAAAAGATAGTTAGGGAGTAAGGAAATCTAAGTAAACACATTTCTCTACACATAAGTTTCTCACCACATTTTCATTTTTGTTATTTTATTTTATTTGCATCCGTAGTAATTTTGGGTTAGTTGACTAGCAACTAATTCCGCCCACTCTTTCAAAACCGAGATTTTACTTGCTTTCATAAAAATATAAAAACATAAAAAGAATCTTCCTCAACCCTTAGACCTAATTAGAGTAGTCTTTCACACCTAACGAACACTATTCCCTGTGGAGAACGATCAATCCCCCGTACTTACCACTACACTATACTACATCGGTCAGGTACACTGCCTGGTGGGGTTGTAAGCCTCTTGAGATCCCTCGAGAGGTAAAACCTGTTGTAAGGTTGCAAAACCCACGCATCAAGTTTTTGGCGCCGCTGCCGGGGAGTAGTTATTGCTTAGGTTGAAATTTATTTCTATTAGGTCTACTCATTAGATTCCTATCTTGTGAGATTTTTATTTTCTTTTTATTAGCTTTCTAGTAGTCTATCTTTTTCTTTGTGCCCTTTGTTTGTAAAACCATTTTCATTTGTCACTATGGCGTATGAAATTCCATTTAGATCATTGACAATAGATGAACAATTATACTTCACCAAGAGATTTGTTTCCTATCATTCCTATGAATTGTTTCGTGATCTTTGTGATATCCAAATGAAGTTGGGGGTAAGGTTAGATGGGTTTAATGAATTCTATGCATGTGATACTTCTCTTAGACAAGCATTATCTGGATCAATTCCTTTTAGTCAGGCCCTTTGGATGAATTTCGAGGAAAGCTTCCTAACCATGACCCATAAGTGGAACGAATTGGTGGATTCGTATGAGCAAAGAGACCTAGTTTCTAAGAACATGGACTTAGAATCAAAACAAGACTGTGAGATGGTTAGTGTTGAACTACCTAGTTGCATGAGTGGGATTGATTTCACCAAACCAAGTACTCCACAAAACCCACCATCATTTGAGGCACCCGCACCGCCCGTGACTTACCCGGAAGAAGTAGAAGAGACTTTAGGAATCCCGATGGAGGTAGAACCCTTGGACCAAGCACAACTAGAGGATATAGGTTTGCACACTTTTAGTGATGACCTTACTCATAGTTCTAGGGAATTTCCTAGTGTTGATGAATTGGAACTTCAACCTTTACACAACTTTTCATCCTTAGATTTACATCTAGGAGAAAAAAGAGGAACCGACCCACCCATCAACCAATATTATCCGGGTAGTTTTAGGATGAAGGAAGCCATTCACTCACCCCCTTCACCTCACGTGGCATATTCACACCCTAAGGGTGTGTATCGCTACTTTCACCCGCACTTAATCCTAAGTGTAGGGAAAACCTCCCCTATTTTTGTTAAATAAGGGTAGAGTCAGGCTCGTGACTCGAACAAAAACAAGCGCTTCTTGGGAGGCAACCCAAGCTTTATTCGCTTTGTGTGTTTATTTATTTGTTTGTTTGATTTTATTTGCTTCCGTATGTATGTTTAATTTTTATTATTATTGATTCATGTTCAAAACTAAAATTGTGAAAATGCTTTATTTTTGTTTTTAACTTCGTCTTAACTACATATAAAGGTATTTTGCAAAAGATAAGTCTAAGGGAAATCTAAATCGGTTTATTAGAACACAAATGAACATGAATCGTAATAATACTAAATTAGCATACATATTAGTATTTGTTTGAGTCAAATGCTTGTATCGAGTCATAATGATGTTTTGCAGGATTTCCAGGAAGTAAGATAAAGGTTTTTCCAGAAATTTTCCGGAAACTTAAAATGAAAATTTTTGTCAGGTCATTTCTGACGGCGTCAGGGTTTATAACCTGACGGCGTCAGATTTAATTTTCAGAAACTTTTGAAAGTTTTGTTTTCATAAAAAGTTTTTATTAAAATCTCCAACTTATAATCTCCAGGAATCTGCAAAGTTATCATTCCACAAGCATTATATCCTTATATATAGATTTTATCCCGCCGATGTTATGCAGGTTTTCGTGTTTGTTTTCTCAGGTTTAACAGGTTATTTTGGACAAGGAAATGTTTTGAATCAAGCTTATGGCGATGCATTAGTCATGGAGCTTCTACATTACTTTGGAGGAAGATCTAACCGTGTAATTTCATTATCCACCGAGCGAATCAGGAGAGTATTTGATTTCATTCTTTTACCTTATTTACTTTTACATTTTGTTATTTGAACATTGGGGACAATGTTCATCTTAAGTGTAAGGGGGGGTAAAAGTTCGATTTTTGAGAATACTATTGCGCTTGATTTTTGTTTGTTTAATAGTAGATGTGTAATAAAACTGAGAGAAATACTTGTTAAGGTAATTTTAGTGCCAAATTTAAAATTTTTTACAACATATAGGAGTGAAACTTTGATCTTAATGAGCGTCTCATGGATAGGAGTTATATGACTAGCACAAAAACCGTACCACTAAAAAAATTTTCCACCCCAAATATGTGAGGTTCGCCCCTAGAATTGGTAGGAAAAGCATTTATGCTATGATGTGTGTACCGGTAGCACTTAGATTCTAGAACTTGCGTTAGGACCATTCCGAGGCCACAAGTGAGACTACATTCGTGTAGTTAGATTTACTACATGATAAGAGGCATTAGGATTAACCCATTGTTTTACACCTGTGTTTTTGTTATAATTACATTGGCTACATTAGTCAAGTAATTCTCCCACACCCCTTGCGTTGTACTCATTTTTAGTACACGATACCCCTAGTACACCCCTCAGAGCCTATCTTTTCGTTTCGACCTTTAAGCATTTTACTTAAAGGAAGAATTTGTTTACACCCCACTAAAATGTACACCCAAATCGCCTTAGCCTACCTTGTATGCACTCATCTTTAGTGCATTATTGTTACAACATTTGTTTAAACCCAAGTTAATTATCTAGTTGATTACATGGTTGCTAAGTCGAGTCATATCCTTGTACATATTGTTTTGGGACGATTGGGACTCATGGGTAAAGTACTAGTGTAATGGAGTAATAGGGAAGAACATCATTTATTACCCCCATATGTGCTAAATATTCTAAAAGTGCTCCAAGTTTTTCAATTATCTTAATTCGAGTCATTAGATTAGTATTTGTAAAGTTATGTAAAAGTTCAAGTGTAAGGGGAATGCAATGCCCCTATGATGTATTATTTTGGATGGTAGGGCAAGAGTGTATGCAAAAAAAAAAAAAAAAAAAAAAAAAAAAAAAAAAAAAATCAAGAAAAATACAAAAAAATGAGAAAATGAAAAAAATAGAAAAAAAAAAAAACATACGGACTACCATCCCGTTTCATTTTACGTTTGTTTTATGTTTTTGTTATGTTTTGTTATTTTCTTTCATTAGCTTAAGATCGAGTCTAGTCTTGGCTTAGCAACATTGTATAGTACATGTAATTGATCAAGATTTTTAACTCGCCACCAGTAAAATATCCCTTATCCAACAAAACCGTGTTTTCCTTTTCCCTACACCTAACGTTATAACCCATGAAAAAGCCCTCTTTGATAGTTTATCTTAGGTGCTTACGCCTAGTGGAGGAGGTTTCCGATCCTTTCCCAAGCCTATGGTAATCTATTTGCTATGACAGGTAGTGAGAGATATTATCCGTTTTCATTTATGAGATTTATTTTGATGACACTTGAGAGATGTGAGTATCTAAACACTACTTGTGAGGTGCTAGTATGTAATCTCCGTGCTTATTATGATTGAAGTGGAACGATTATTTGTTGTAATTACTTTTATGTTTGCATTAAATGACCCCTAACTTGTATTTTGATTAGAATAAAAGCGCATTTGCTTGAGGACAAGCAAATCTCAAGTGTAAGGGTATTTGATGAAGCGAAAAGTGTACCGCTTTTAAGGGGTCATTTAAGCCCTAAATCGTATTTATTTGATCAAATATTGCCCTAAATCGTTCCTTTTGTCATTTTAGGTACTTTTGAGGAGAAATCTGGAAAAGGAGGCATTTTGGACGTTTTTGGAGCATAAAAGTGAAGAAAACGGCAAAGTCTCAAAAATCGGCTGAAAGTTACCTTTGACGGCGTCACAATTAACCCCAGACGGCGTCATGCTTTGGCAAGAAAAAGTGGACGTGAAATTTACTCATGATAAGCCAGTGAAAATAGCATGTGAATTCTGACGGCGTCATGCTTTAACTTGATCAAGGGCGTCACGGCTTAAATCATAAGGGGACGGCGTCACGTTCACGAGCTGACGGCGTCAAGCCTTGATAAGCCAGAATGGATTTTGGAAGAGCTAAAGAGGGACGGCGTCAAGAAGGTCATCCGGGAACCCTAGAAGCGGCGAGGTGACGGCGTCACACTCCATAACGTGACGCCGTCAGATCCAAAAATCTATATATAGTTTTCTAATTTTTTGTCATTGAGAGGGGAGAGCTTAGTGTGTGGAATTTTGGGAGAAAACCCTAAGACGAATTCAGCTTCTTTTTCAAGGCTTTTTGCCTTGAGATCTTCCATGTTACATTGAAGATAAGTTATCAATTAATCATTCAATATGTGTATGTGTTGTTTGATTTTATCTTATTCTTGTCTTTTGATTAACATGTTAGGCTAAATTTATCTTGTGTTTGCTTAGATCTAATGAAACCTAGCTATTGATTATTGGTTATTAGTGTGTTGTTAGTTGTATTGGATGATTGTTTATCTATGTTAGGCTTAAGAAAACTGGCTAACTTCCTATTCGGTAACTTGCTTGAACGTCTTAAGAAACATGAACCAAATGCGTACTAAAGGTTTTTATGGTTGTATTTAATGCACAAGCGAATTCTAGTGATCCCATGTTAGGAGCTTCCTAGCCGGCTCGACATAGGAGTGAAGTAGGAGCTTGTAGAGTTGGGGAAGTAAGTACGCCACCCCACGAATGGTATTAAGGAATACACCCGTCATCCACGCGACTAATACACACTAATTAACCGGTAAAAGATAGTTAGGGAGTAAGGAAATCTAAGTAAACACATTTCTCTACACATAAGTTTCTCACTACATTTTCATTTTTGTTATTTTATTTTATTTGCATCCGTAGTAATTTTGGGTTAGTTGACTAGCAACTAATTCCGCCCACTCTTTCAAAACCGAGATTTTACTTGCTTTCATAAAAATATATAAACATAAAAAGAATCTTCCTCAACCATTAGACCTAATTAGAGTAGTCTTTCACACCTAACGAACACTATTCCCTGTGGAGAACGATCAATCCCCCGTACTTACCACTACACTATACTACATCGGTCAGGTACACTGCCTGGTGGGGTTGTAAGCCTCTTGAGATCCCTCGAGAGGTAAAACCTGTTGTAAGGTTGCAAAACCCACGCATCAATGACACGACTGAAAGGAACGAGCGTTTTGATAAACTCGTCAGTGCTCAACCCTACGTCGGCGACGACTCCATGATTGGTGGACGAACACTTGAGTTTACAAAAAAGCTCAAACATGATCAACACATCAAGAAACTTACTAAAGGAGAACTTCGTCGCATAAAGAATGATGCGTTCAACTTGCTAAAAGATCGGTCCTCAAGTGCAGCTGAGCTCGAATATCACTTGGAGAACATTGCACGAGCAATGTTTACTGATATGAGATGGACGAATCCAGACGTCCATTTGATTGACTACAACGTGCAGCATAGAGGACCTTACACTACTGACTGGACTAAGTCGTTGCCTGTTGTAGGAACTACAGATCATCCAGCTATTCCATATAGTTTTTTCTTCAACAACGATCTTGAACTTCTCATACATGGCAGCAAGTGTCAACCAAAGTATGCAACGTCGATAACCTTGATTCCTGCTACAATATATCCACAACCGGCCATCGAAGAAACAGCAACAAGACTCTTTATTAAAAACAAAGTGTTGTACGATCAAGATGCGCATCTGGGAATTTACCACTGGTATGAGAAAAGGAGAACCTGGTACAAAAGTAAACTTACGAAAAAGTCTCCAACCCTAGTGTTTAGTAATCTCATAATTATTGGTGTGGTTAGCATTGAAGCAGAAAAAGAAGTATGATTATACTTTCTTGCACAAAATCAGGGTTAGAAGAAATTATCAGAAAATTTACTCATTCTCAGAAGCAGACTTCCCTGATTTGAACCTTAACGATCATGAAGATATGTTTCTCATCAAAGTTCAAGGGAAGATGCATCAGTTCTCAACTGATCTTATATACGCATTCAACACATCATTGCTCTACTACATTAGAAGAAGAATCATTCAAGAACGCTTTGAAGACTTGCAACTTGGAGTCGAGAGCTATCAACGGAGGCTAAACTTAACCGCACCACTACTACATCCTTTGGAGATCAATCAAGAACTTCAGTACACCATGAAGAAAGACCCAACCTTTGGGTTTATCTACAAAATTGATCTATCCATCAACTGTTTCATGGGATACAAGGAGATTCATAAGTTCTGCGACCACACGTTGAAGAAAGTTCGAGATGGATTGGTTATTCGGGTAAGAGATCGGGAATTGTCCAAAACAACCAGGTGGACTGCTTCTCAAATGCGAGAAGTTCGTCAATTCATCCAGAAGATTGAGAAGAGGCTGGTTCTTTGAGATCAGATGCGGAGGCTGGAAAGTTATGTTGGAGGCAGACCATCATTTCCTATCAGAAACTTCTAAAGACCTGATCCAGTATTCACGATCTTCAGAAACGCTGAGTGATGTAAGATTTGGGTATTCTTTTGATCACATTTGCTTGTGAAACATAATGGCTTGTGCACATATAACAGTGCACAACCCGATCTTTGCAAAGAAAGGACCCTGAGGTACACTTCAGTGCATCAATCCTAATATAAGGAGCGAAAGCTTCTTACTTTTTAGTAGAATTAATCAAAATTTTGATAACTTTTTCTAAATTCTGATCAAAAGAACAAGTATTTCCTCTCGTGTTTAAAACCTCAAAAACTGATTTCACTCTGTTGAGGGGGAGCACTTGAAATAATCTTTGTTCAAAACGTAAAGTTCTTGTTAGATTCTTCCCAAAAACCTCAAAAAGCATATTTTAATCAAAATGTTTTCAAAAAACAACATCAATATGCTATTTTTGAGGGGGAGAATAATAATGTGATTAAAATATGGTAACAAATGTGTGGAATCTCGTATGAGCTCGACTCAGATATTACCAATGAATTGATGAAACTTAACTGTCACTAATCAAAAGGACTTGTCCATGACGGGTAATAATTTCAAGCTGGTCTAACCAGTGATGTAAGCGTGTCTCGAATAGGACTTGTCTCAGTAGAGTGTACCATTTTGAGAGATTTTCTTTGAATGTGACCAGGACGGGTAACAATTTCAAGCTAGTCTAACTAGTGATGTAAGCGTGTCTCGAATCGGTCATGTTCACTGAAAATCAATCAATTCAAAAGTGCAAACTCCACCCAACATGTGCAAATTTATCTTAAAAACTTATGAGCAAATGTGAAGGGGGAGTATTTCAGTAAAAGCAAAACTCTCAAGGTGTTAACAAAATATGTTTTATAATCATAAACACTTTGAGAGATTTTCAAATGAATGGTTTATGGCAACATAGGATAGTCATGGAGTTATAAGGTAACTAAGGTTAGGAAATACGTCATATGATCCGCCAGAACCGGAGGGATCTACCCATGGACAATACCAATAGTTTAGTACTAGAAGTCCTTAGGTATGATTGAAAAAGGAGTAAAGAAATGAAAGGAGAAAGAAGGGGTTGAAGAATTAAAAAGAAATGTAAATGAAATGGTGAAAAGAAATAGCCCTCCAAATGTTCAACCTTAGGGCAGAAACCGGGTTCAATTCATATGCTACTGGATGTTACTATGGTGACACCGGTATTGAAGACAAGCCATCATGGACCCAGTGACGCATTGCACTAAACCTTCTAGCCACTCAAGTATCTCTCAAAAGGTACTTGTTTTATTTCTCACGGAGAACCCTGCTTAATCTATCGACCTTTCACTTCGAAATGTGTTGATATTGAAAAGGAGGCAATATGCTCCATGCCTCCGACGACTTAAATCAAATCGAACTTAATCGAGTCTAGAGCCATGAGATTCAACAAAAGATCTCTTAGGAACACTTAACATTTCTACACTGGTTGTTCAACATTAAGAACACCAGTTGTAAATTACAGAGTCTTACGCAGATCTTAGCAATCTGCCAAGAACATTCATGAGGGAATTCACAATTGTGATTCTCAGTGATTGAATGGAAATTCCTGCCAGGGTCAACATCAAATAGCCCTGACAGCAGGTCACTTCGGTAATCCCTTGTGGGTTACGCTTAGTGTTCGCGGTGGTCTTAAACGGTCTACAGTCGTGGAGTAATACTTTGGTATACTTCAGCGGCTCACCTGAATCGTTGATACACTTCGGTGTATCAGTGTAAGCCCTCTTGGGGGCATCCGATTCAGGAACGGCCTTGGCAAGGATTATAGAAAGTTTTCACACTATGCTGTTAACGATCTCGAAGTCCGAACCTGTAAGTGCCGGATGCTTTATTGCTAACTGTTTTCATGTAGGTACTTATGGAGACCGGGAGTTCCACTACCACCATTATCATCAACTACATTCCATCTCCACATGCTCATACCTACATCAGAAAGTCATTCAAAGTTTAAAGACAATTCTCATCAAAGATCGAAGCAAACGTTCAAAAGTCAAAGATCAAAGCTAAAGAATGAGAATCACTTGAAGTATAAAGATCAAAGTCAAGAAAAGTATGAGCATGGTGGAAAAGACGTAAAGAAACCAGAGACTAAGACGTTGATGAAAGGCAGACCACAACATTATTATATCACACATAACAAGAACAAAGAACAAAGATACGAAAGACGTCAAAGCCAAAGAAGCAAAGAAGACGTCAAGTAACCTTTGATGACCAACCCTTAGGGGGTGATTGTTGGGAATACGTTTAACTAGTATCAAGTCTTGGTCATTTATTTATGTAATAGGTTGCTTAGGATAGGCTTTTATGTTTGTTATTTAAGGTCCGGCCCTACTAGAAAGCCTATATGCCGTGAGCCTTGTTTAAGTTTCTAGAAACATGTCTTAAGGTGATGCCCTAGCTAGCATTGCCTATAAATACTCTTGTATACTTTCATTTTATCTTGTTGGTTATTTCACTAAGCTACTACACCTTTGTTATTTTGTTGTGTGATATAATCGACCATCTCTTTATCTCTTCATCTCATTTCTATCATTTACTATACTTGTGTTCTACTATTATGGTGACCTAACAATACACATCTCCACCACTAAAGCTAAGGAGTGACGAGTCTAAAGTGGTAAATTAGGTTAAACATGATAAGGCTTAAGGGTTAAACCTAGCTTCTGTAATACCCCCAATTTACCGCAGCGGAACAGTAGAGTCAAGGGGGTATTACTTCATAATATAGATCAAGGTATTGAAAACGACCTCTAAGTGAGAAGTTTTAAAATATTACCATTCGAATTATTAAAATCAGAGTTAAACAAGAAATCCAAAGTATAAAGTTACATAGATGTTTCGAATGGTAAAAGATAAAGATATGAGTCTCCAAGTATGCAATTGACTCTACAATCCATGCATCCACTATCGCCTTATAAACCTGAGATAAACATCAACGGTTGGTGAGTTCATAGAGTTTAGTTTTACTGTATAGTATTTGAATAAAGATTTCACAGCAAAGGCATTGTAAATCCACTTAGTCCCAAGCCCCGCCCATACAAGACTTGCAACCTGTGTGTTTACGACCCACTGCTAACATAGTATAAAAAGCAAAGATTTCCACTGCAAAGGCATTGTAAATCCACCCAGTCCCAAGTCCCGACCATACAAAACTTGCAACCTGTGTGTTTACAACCCACTGCTAACATAGTAGGAATAGAACAGATGTATAAAAGCATATCATATCATAAATGATTAGTGTACTTGCATACCAATGCAAAATGTGATAGATGATTTACATACCAATGCAAAAATGTAATTGATGACTTGCATACCAATGCAAAATGTATTAGATGACTTGCATACCAATGCAAAATATATTAGATGAATTGCATACCAATGCAAAATATAATCGATGACTTGCATACCAATGCAAAATGTATTAGATGACTTGCATACCATTGCATAATATAATAGATGACTTGCATACCAATGCGAAATGTATTCGATAAAAGAGTAAAGTATTTAAGCATGTATTGTAGCATTCTGTAAAATTTCGAAGAAATTTGTACAATGCTAATCAAGTATTAAATATTAATACATTTCAGTTAACCATTTTTATGGCCTAAATTTAAAATTTTCGTTGATACATTACAACACACTGGAACGAGCTCACACAAGGAACACAAATAACCCAACACACCTCATATACATTACACGGATCCAACACACACTTAATACCCCAAGTAATAGCCTGTTACTATTCATGGCCCAACACCATTCCAACCCAATTCTTTTTTTCTTTCTTTTATACAATTCGACCAACACTCAATTACTTGGCCCTTTTTAATCCATGTTTCGACACACAAGATACAATTTATTTTACATAACTCGATCTTCTATACACCCAAGACTCGAGAGTGATAAATCTCACATTTTATTTTGAACGTTTGGTTTATGAACGAGGCCTAAAGTAAACCTCACTCGGGCACGTATACTATATAATCCATACAACTTTTATTTAAAAGCTATATTATATATATATATATATATATATATATATATATATATATATATATATATATATATATATATATATATATATATATATATATATATATATATATATATATATTAATATATACGTACACTACATGCCACTTACAATATCATATAAATCGAAATATATCCTGACAACAAACCGACCCCATGTGATCCATTCGAAATCCATACTGACAATATCGAATATTTCAATCAAATTGCAACTAAGATATCATTTATACAAATTGCTCATACACTATATATCTATACGTACATGTATTATCATTTACCTTCACTACACACAGTTTCTTACTCACCTCAACTTGTGCAACTCACTCAAGTAATATTCCATGTGATCTTATCCCTCTGAACCGTATCTTATCCTCCACAACTTGCTCAAATGATCATTTCCATCTAATATATATATATATATATATATATATATATATATATATATATATATATATATATATATATATATATATATATATATATATATATATATATATATATACCGAGAGAAATACTCATGTATAATCCCTCCCTCACAACTCACGTAATCTCACACTCACTAAAACACACTGTTGCCAAGTCCTTTGGAGTCCAGAGCCAACCGAAGTCCCTTTCGACTCGTACCAAGGCGTGATCAACTCCATAACGTGCCCTTGTTTGATTTGTTCTAGCGAGATTTATGAACCATTTGCCTTGTTCTTCGTCCTTTCATACGTTACGAATCGTTCTTAGGTATTGTCCTGTTTTGGAGCCGTTTCCGTAGTTTCACTTGATTTTCACATTTCCACTTTGCCAGTTACACACAAGGTGAGTCGTAGCCCCTACTCTTTTGATACTTGTTTTATACTTTTGGGGGAGATACATGCTCAACTAATTACTTTTACTTTCACAAGTACTATTTTCTGTATGCTATACCTGATTTATATTGCCTAAGTTACCATTATAATACATGTTGTTTGTGCGGTATAATACCTTTTGTTTGTGCGGTATAATACATGTTGTTTGTGCGGTATAATACATGTCGTTTGTGCGGTATATTGTTAACGTTTGTGGGTCATGAGACTTAGGGCAATATACAGAATTTCAAAAACACCATAGTCATGATACGGCACTGCTATTCTTACATTTCAGGCATAAAACTTAAACTTGAATTTGTGTTCAACTAATTTCATACAAATTACTTATGGTTTTCACCCAACGTAACTCACTACTTGTTTCATCAATATTGGTATTACAATTTATCACCTCACTCTCAAAACTATTAAAATCAGCTGTTTTACTTATAAACTCTACGTACTCACCAAACTTTGTGTTGACACTTTTTAGCATTTTTATCTCAGTTTATTATGGAGCATTCAAAGCACGGAGTGGGCATGTAACTGATGGTCTTGGTGTCACATAAAATTTGTCATTTATAACAAATTACAACATCTTTTGTGGAATGTTAAACGTTGAAATCTCCTTTTGTACTTGAATTTCTAAATGAATGACAATGATTTACAAAACGTCTCTCTTGAGTCGTTTTCTATGATTATAACTATGATCCTACCAGTAATACCCCTATTAAGTCTTCCGCTGTTAACTCAAAATTTAGGGGGTGTTACAGATTGGCATCAGAGCTATAGTTATAGAGAACCAAATGTTTTTAAACATTGGACTATAACTGTATTTTTCAAAACGGACCGCTTTACACCATACCACGTTACGCCCTCCGTGCCTGCATAACTCCGTGCTCAAGGAATTACCTTTTAAATTATTTTGTACTAGTCTTCACACACTTGATGTTTACTCTCACACACCCCGATTATGCTATGTTTACTCTCACACACCCCGATTATGCTATGTTAACTCCCACACACCCCGATTATGCTATGTTAACTCTCACACACCCCGATTATGTTATGTTAATTCTTACACACCCAGATTATTTTGTGTTGATTTACACACACCTAATTATTTCACCCTGATTTTCACCCACTTGATTTTATGGATCTATTACAATTAATATTTACAGATTATTATAGTACCAAGTCTACAATCTCACACCTTAGTACCTCATCATCGGATGTAGAATTCGAGGACACCCTGTCATTTATCACTTCCCCATTGACAAAAGACCCGTATATTTTAGCTCTACGAGCACATATCTCACCACCACACCCGGAGAACCGACCAGTTTCTCCCATATACACCCCACTACAATTATCACCCCCCCCCCCCACCGTCGGTTAGACCCGACCATCTATTCAACCAACTCACCCAATCATACTCGTCTATCCCTTACCAACGAGAACCGACTCCAGAGGATGATTTACACTCTCAGGGCCGGGCCCGCATAACAGGTCCCAGTAACCCATCCTCCTCATTATTTCTAGAAACTTTCAGAAGAAACTTGATGAATGAAGAGAAAGTTGCTGAACTTCAGCTTTTGTAGATAATGAATCACTTTGAACCCTAGCAATCCTATACCAAGAGTTAATCATTTACTTACGATAGTACCCAAACCTGTCGTGATTCCTATGATTCTCAGTTGGTTGTGAGTTCACATTATGACAATATTGTTAGGAATTGTATTAATTCACCCTATTACCTAATGCATTCTAACATAGTCATTATGTGGATTCTAAATCAATGCTTTCTTGTGATAACAACAGAAAATGGCTCGCACAAGAAACCAAGAAACTGCCACTCCCCCAATAACTATGACCCCTGAAGTTGTCCAAAGAATGATAGCCGCTGCACTAGAGACTCAAGCGGCCAACGTAGCCCGCTCGAGCAACAACAGGTCCACCGCTGAAAGTGAGACATCTGCGTCTCGCAAATGCACCTACAAGGACTTCACAAGTTGCCAGCCAACTTATTTTAGAGGATCCAAGGGGGTCACTGAACTCGCTCAATGGTTCGAAAGCTCCGAAACAGTGTTCATGCGATGCAACTGCCCCAAAAACAGCAAAGTTACCTTTGCTACTGGAACACTTTTGGAGGATGCCGCTTCTTGGTGGAACTCAACCGCCCAAACCATGGGTATTGACGAGGCCTACCGAATGTCCTGGATTGAGCTGAAAACCAAAATGTTAAAGAAATACTGTCCCCATACCGAAATAAGAAAACTGGAAGAGGAATTCCACCAGTTGATTGTAAAGGGAAACGATTTATGAACCTACAACCGAAGGTTCCAAGAGCTATTGGTATTATGTCCAACCATGGTGCCAGACGTTGAGAGAGCACTAGAAAGGTACGTTGAGGGGTTGCCTCAAAGCATCGAGGGTTATGTCACCTCATCGAAACCATCAACTCTGGAAGAAGCCATCAACCTTGCTCAAAAATTACTAGAACGAGAAATCAAATGAAGTTCCACCTCCAACAACAATGATCATAAGCGAAAGCTAGATGATCATAGGATCACCACTCACAACAACAGCGACAAGAACAACAACAACAACCACAACAACTATCAGCAAAACCGAAATAACCACCACCACCAACAGAATCGCAGACAGGAAACTACCAAAGCCTATGTTGCTACAACAAATGACAGAAGCGGTTATATCGGAACACTACCCCAGTATGACCGATGCAGGATGCATCACACTGGGCCTTGTCCTGACCGATGCGGAAAGTGCCGAAAAATGGGTCATAAAACTAATGACTGCAGAGCCACAGATACAAATTCGCAGCCATTGGAAATAGTGTGTTACGGATGTGGTGGGAAAGGACACTACAAGAACCGATGCCCAAATCAGAATACCAAAAAGAATGATAAGGCCAGTGGAAGAGAACGGAAGCTCGTTAGGACCTCAGCAACGTCAAGGGACTACAGTAATGTGTAAACAGAAGAATAAGTTCCTGCTATAATAATAAGTCATAGTTCAAGCCTTCTAGGATTGTATTTCCTTTTGTGCTCTACCTCAGGTACGATGAAGTAACCTGAGTGTAACAACTGTTTATCTATCTTAAAGGATCTCTATCTTGTACTATTTCCATGATAATAACAACCTACGTCTATCACAGTATCTATTCCAATTATTCTATTCATAATCATTTCGTAGCAATACACTGCTATCCCATTAGGAATCTGGTTGATAACATTCCTGACCAAACAACAGACTATTTGCATCCTATAAGGATCTCTCACAGACACTAGGATCCATTTCAAAGCTATCCTATTACCACCCCAGAGATTTCTAAACCGTCATGCGAACCAATTTTTCTCGTTACCTTGAAAACTTATTTAGGTTGTCATTTAAAAAAAAAAAAAAAAAAAAAAAAAAAAAAAAAAAAAAAAAAAAAAAAAAAAAAACACGTTGAACACCATCTAAAACTTCTAGGAAACATAACATCTCTTAGACTGGACTAAGCATCACATCATTTGTCCTCAATTATACATAGCCTGATCACCTATGTCTAATTCAGGAAAAGTCATGTCATGTAGAAAATAGTCAACTTTTCAAAATTTCTAGTAACAATCTTCATTCAAAAGCAAGTCTTATGACAAGGTAAACTGCTCCCATTACCGACCCTCTTTCCATAACCCCTCACCCCTGACAACCACATTTTTCAACATCTAACACAGACTGAACTTCGGGACGAAGTTCAAAATTTAGGGGTGGATACTGTAGCATTCTATAAAATTCCATAGAAATTTGTACAATGCTAATCAAGTATTAAATATTAATACAGTTCAGTTAACCATTTTTATGGCCTAAATTTAAAATTTTTGTTGATACATTACAACACACTGAAACGAGCTCACACAAGGAACACAAATAACCCAACACACCTCATATACATTACACGGATCCAACACACACTTAGTAGCCCAAGTAATAGCCTGTTACTATTCATGGCCCAACACCATTCCAACCCAATTCCATTTTTCTTTCTTTTATACAATTCGACCAACACTCAATTACTTGGCCCTTTTTAATCCATGTTTCGACACACAAGATACAATTTATTTTACATAACTCGATTTTCTATACACCCAAGACTCGAGAGTGATAAATCTCACAATTTGTTTTGAACGTTTGGTTTATGAACGAGGCCTAAAGTAAACCTCACTCGGGCACGTATACTATATAATCCACACAAATTTTATTTAAAAACTATATTATATATATATATATATGTATATATATATATATATATATATATATATATATATATATATATATATATATATATATATATATATATATATATATACATATATATGTGTATATATATATATACGTACACTACATGCCACTTACAATATCATATAAATCGAAATATATCCTGACAACAAACCGACCCCATGTGATCCATTCGAAATCCATACTGACAATATCGAATATTTCAATCAAATTGCAACTAAGGGTGCGTTTGGTATCCCACTATGGGAATGAGACTATGACTATAAAAGTGATTAAATGTGTTTGTTTAAGATGAGGGGGCTCACCACTATGGTAATGAATGATAGATATAATTCATACTTCATATACATCAAGAGAGCTAGGTATGAATCTTTCATAGGTGAGAGACCCGCCACTACTATCAAACTCATACCCATTGTCATTCATGACAGCATACCAAACACACCCTAAGATATCATTTATACAAATTGCTCATACACTATATATCTATACGTACATGTATTATCATTTACCTTCACTACACACAGTTTCTTACTCACCTCAACTTGTGCAACTCACTCAAGTAATATTCCATGTGATCTTATCCCTCTGAACCGTATCTTTTCCTCCACAACTTGCTCAAATGATCATTTCCATCTAATATATATATATATATATATATATATATATATATATATATATATATATATACACACTAGCTTTCATGACCCGGCCTCCAGGCCGGGCGAGTCTCATGTATTATCTTGTAAAACACTTCTAATTTATATATATAATTTGGTTAAGATTATGATATAAATGGAATTTTGTTTCTTATTGTAATGAGGTAACCCTTTTTCCCAAAAAAAATGTAATTTAGTTTCTTAAAAATTTGTTATCAATATTAAAATATTAGTAATTTTCGTATATTGTTATCATAGCTTCATGACCCGGCCGATGGCCGGGCGAGTCTCATGTAATATATTGTTAAACACTTGTAACTTATATATCTAAATTGGTTGATATTATGATCTAAATGTAATGTTGTTTCTTATCAATTTGTTATTAGAAATAAAATTGTTTTGTTGAATTGTATAAAAACAAATTTGCAGAATGGGCGGGCGAGCTTCATGAAAATCCATATACTTGACCCTGTGGCTTGGTTAATTGCTCTGTTCTAAAATCATGCAAAAACATGTCCCCTACACAATCAGTACATGATACTATCAAATTAAAGTTGAAATTATATTGCTACACATTATTTGCTTGCTTTATTTAGCTTCTTGGCTGGCCTTCACTATGCTTCTTGCCTCAGCACGTGTTGTGGCTTGCAACGCTTCACGTCTCTTCTCTTCTTGGATTGCTATGTATGACGTCTCGCTTCGCTTCGACCCCCTTCGATTCCCTTCCCTTTATGTGCTGGGTGTGTTGGTAAATGAAACATGAAACATTGAATAATAACTTTATTTTCGTTGATCATACATGATAAAAAAAATATTTTATAGCTGTTAGTGCATAAGAGATTAATCATTTATGAAAGGAGTAACAAAATTTTACTTACTTGATGTTCTCTAATTGCAAAACTCTCCATACAATTGTATTCTTGTTTAAATTTCTAGATTTCCGAACCATGCCAACTGACCTTAAGCATGCCAAGTAAATCAGTTTATTGAATCAGTTTGATAAGCCTCCTGTACTAATTTATGGTGATGGATATAAAGTCGATTGCATAATTCAAAGAATCGAAATGTATGGTTTGTTAATGTAACATGTTCGGATTTTATGTTTAACAACATAAACTTAATTGTATATGGACCACTTCCATTGAACTTGATGCCAACTTTAATATAGCAAAAGCCGTACACTTGACCCTGTGGCCTGCTTATTTTCTTTGCTCCATAAATCATGCAAAAACATGTCCCCTACACAATCAGGACGTCATATAATCAAGTTAAAGTTGAAATTAGATTGCTACACATTTTTTGCTTGCTTTATTTAGCTTCTTGGCTGGCTTCACTTCGCTTCTTGCCTCGGCACGTGTTGTGGCTTGCAACGCTTCACGTCTCTTATCTTCTTGGCTTGCTATGTATGACGTCTCGCTTCGCTTCGATTCCCTTCCCTTTATGTGCCGAGTGTGTTAGTAAATCAAACATGAAACATTGAATAATATATGAATCAAAGTATAAAAAAATTCATTATGAGTCAAACTCACCAGAGTATTGAAGCCGTGAGTCAGACATTCTGATGTATTTTCCTTACTCAGAAACTTTGATGGCTTGATGGTTTGAAGACTGCAAATCATTCCGTTTATTAAGATAAAGATTAGGTTAAAGATTGACTTGAATTAGGGTAATCAAATCAAATTGAGTTTTATCACAAAATGTTTGGCAGAAATTATGGCAAAACCGTGTGATTTGATAAGGATGTGGTTTTTTGTTTTGAATAATTAAAAAAAATAACTTGATTTTGTAAGAGATTTTAGTGAGGGTTTGAATATGACGGAGTAAAAATCGGGTTGTGATTGAATGCAGATTGAAGAAAGTGTGGAAGGAGTGTGTTTTCTGCCTAGTGGCTTTAACGTGGCCATTTTTTGTGCCAAGTGGCATTCTTTTTTGCCAAGTGGCTTTCTTTTGGGCCAAGTGGCATTATCGTCCACCCCTCTATGCAAGAAGCGTTGTAATCTACTGTAATTCAAAAACTATGAAATCACTTATGTAGAAAAAGTATCTTGACTCAGTAATAAGTTTATTAAATTAAATGATTAGTAGACTTGACTTACCATAAGTACAATTTGGGTAACTTCAACCCGCTTGGTTCGGTTCCTTTCGACAATGCTCATGTAAGGGGCATTCCAAGGTCGAACGATGTTAACCGACACCTATAAGAAACATTTAAATGATCAGTCCAACTTTTCACTTCGGGCCCAATCTCATGACCATTCTTAAAAATATTTAGCGGGTGTTTGGCTAAGATTCTTTTGAGAGCATATTATGCATTTTAATTACATAGTATCAACCCTTTAAAAGGCTAATAAACATTTAATCAATAAGCTTGTTGTGTTTTTATAACATAATAAGCCCAATGCTATTGCTTATAGCAATAACCGAATCTATGCCATGGAATCAGAAGCATTCCCTGTGGTGGTGATGTAACTCCCCTTTGTTAATGGTACAACTTGATTTGGCTCAATTGTGATTCAAATGACATGAATTTTTTTATGTTTGATTTATCCAACACTAATTCTATTTCATAGCTCTAAAGGCAAAGAGAATTTGATACAATGGGATGCCTCGTCTTAAGCAAAAAACAAAGTTGGCTTACTTTTGAGAGGCAAGCCACTCTCTAATTGATCTCTCTAACTGGCTAATTAAGGTAAACATGAACACGTAATAATCCCGAGATGAATCCTTACGATAAAAGAACTCCTAATAATAATCCTTTAAGGCTGATATTCAATCCACAATGTAAATCTCTAAGAAAAACCTAAGATCAAATCTTTTTGACATGGGACAAGAAATACAAATCACATATCTCCCAATAAGCAATCCAAGTGCAGGAAAAGTAGTGGTATCCGAAACCTTATTAATTATTAAACAGAAGTACTCAAAATCCAGTTGTTCCCTAAAAGTCTTGCCTACGACTAAGCACATATATTATATAAAAACTGACAACAATCCAAAGCTTATATATATAACAAAGCACCATTTATTTGACAATATATATAACAAAGCACCATTTATTTAAAACTCGCAAAAGCTACTTACAGAATATTCATTTATGCTATTTCAGAAAGATTAAGAGAATTTGTTTTGGGGATGTTTCAAGAATGGAGGGAGTATTCTTCAGCAGCAGAAAGTGTTGCACCCCCAAGATCACCGAGCCTTAGCAATTTAGCAAAGTTGAATCTATTTTATGCTCGGGCCGTCTTTTCCCATTGTTCCTGGCATCACTGATCATGATCATTAATTATGGACATGAAAACCGGATCCTCATATGACTCCAACTATGAAGAGTTCATGTCATCAGAATAACAATAGATCAGGAAAAAAAAATGCGGTATTATTGCTTAATTTGTGGGATTCACTTTATATGTTTTACAGCTTACTAACCGTCTAGGCAATCCTTGATCACTAACAGGAACATCTAGTGATGCTCGAGAACAATAAGCAATTGCATGTTCTATAACTAATTATCATGTTAAATATGATCAAACCTATATTTTAAGTGAGACTGTTTAAGAAGTTCTACACTTTGTTTGGTTTTGATTATTATTTATCACGCTAAATATGATCAAAATACCCGTTAAAACAAATTGACCCATTCCTCTTTCAGCTGAGTGGGTCTAAATACTACCTTAATTTCGGAATAAGTTGATTAATGTCTTAAAATAAAACCCTTTGCCGTTTCCTTTATTCCTCGTTTTCTTGCCTTAAGATCTTGTATTCCTCAAGCATGGAAAGAAATCGGATATGCATATAATGGATATGATATAAAAAGGCGGCCAGAAATAACATAAGTATTCATATTATTAGTTAAATAAATAAATAAATATTTTGTACTCCATCATAAGTGAACTATGTGCCTCCCTCATGCTCTGAGCAACTAAGTTACATGCGGCGCTTTGAAACATATGTTGCTCTTCAGCAAGTGTATCCATCGAATTCCAAAGCTCTAACACTGAGGAAGAAAGATTTTAGATCTAAGATAATATTGACAAGTTATTAATAGTCGATAGTCACGTAAGGTCAAGTTCGATAATGAACTTACTCTTTGCATTCTCTCATTTTAACTCCATGTAATCTTTCTATAGAAGCAGCAAAGCCTCACGACCACATCATTGCTTATGCTCTTTATGGCTTAAGTAATGCCATTCACTGCAATGATCATACCTCCCCTTTCTTGAATCAACCTAGCCAGCCAAGCTCCCACATTGCTGAAACCCTAAAGATGCAACACTTGTTAACACAATAGAATCTTGAGGTTCATGAAGTCAACGGTGGAAGAACGGTTTACAAAAGTAACCATACTGAATAACAAAAGTTAAACCTTTGATTTCCTTTCCATTCTCAGCAAATAAGGCTTACCTTCAAAAGTTAAACCATACCTGAATAACAAAAGTTAAACCTTTGATTTCCTTTACCATGAGGCATGATCCATCAATCCTGAAATGGTATAATACATACTTCAATAACAATGACTTACCTGTGAAGTAACTGATACTTGGGCAGTCAAAAACACGACCATGAATGTGTTGTGACACATGACTAGGCCCCCTTTTTGAACCATTTGTAGCCACTCTGCATTAAGCACGTCATAAGATTCATTAAATGACCCCCTGAAAACATATAGTATAAGCTATAGACTAAGACAAATTGTAAATTAGACTTGGCCTTACAACAACTTGTCTTAGGCTTTTAGACTATACGCCAGTTGCATCATCCAAACTTGGATGGACCTCTGTCACTGCATTGTAAAAGTCAATCCCATGAATGTCATAAAGATCATGACGCTGCTCACAAATTTTGTTTTTCACTTATTAACAACATGTTCACAAATAAATTACACTTTCATGTTACCTACATTGAAAGTAAATACATGGTCAATGTTAAATTTAAGCAAATTCCTACACCTTCATTTGCGGTAGCTTTTTAAAAATCCCAGTTTAAGTAAAAATCAAATGAAGAGTTTTTTTTTTTTTTTTTTAATTAAAATTTCTTAGGCATTTCATCAAACAGTTCGTGTTCATACACTCTAATCTGTCAATTACTGAAACATGTAAAAGCTTGTTATTATTTGATGTGCTCAAACACCTCTACTTCTTCCCTAATTCTCCATAACTAATACATCGTAAGGAAACTGCTTTTGTTTTCATCCGAAACCACACTTTTCTTGCATTGGTTCATTTCTTTAATTCATATTACGCGAATTAATCTTGCAAAGTATTTGCTTGATAATATTTAACACATTCCACCGATATAGAGTTGATAATTACTCTAAATAAATAACATAACATTGCAACTAATAACCAATTTGAGTTTTTAAACATTTATCAAACATGTGGTGTGCAAAATTGATATCTATTACAGAGTACTTTCATTGGTGGATACTTAGAGAACGGTTTGTGACAATGAGCAAGTTGTGATTCCAAAGGACCAAATGTCTGCTCTATTTACACATAAAATAGCTAAGCTTATAGATTTATAAGCAATCTCATCACATAAAACACTAAATTCAAAAACAACATGTTTACATCTAAAATTCCAGTGAGGACTTTCATCAAACATTTGGTATACAAAAATTATCAAACATTTTATGGTCTTTTTGTTGAACACATTCTATCAAAAACATAAACCAAATAATCAATAATCAAAATACATAAATGCATAAGAAACTAATATCGAATTCATTATACATAAAAAAAAAAAAAAAAAAAAAAAAATGATTGGCTAATCTAATTCAGTTTGATTGGAACAAAAAATTAAAAATTAAAATTACCTTAAATCGAAGTTGGTTGATTTGTGAAAACTCTTTCTCTCTGGACTTTGCGATCGCCATTGGTGCTTTTTTTTTATTCAGCAGGTATCGATTGTTTTGATTTTTGAATCATGAACCGAAATAAGATTGATTTGGGGATAATTTTTAGGTTAATTTTGAATGATCTTCAAACCAATATATGATTTGAGGGTTATGAATCTAGACATATTTTTTATTAAGGATTCATAACTAATCTTCATGGATTGTGAGAGATTTTAGGAAAGGTTTAAATGTGATTGAGTAAATATCGGTAATATTGAATGAGATTAGAGAAATCCGGATCCTTGTGTGTGTAAAGAGTGTGTGATTAATGCCAAGTGGCATTTTTTTTGCCAAGTGGCATTTTTTTATTGCCAAGTGGCTTTATCCAGTTGTCAGGTATTGCTATTATATATAAAGGTCGATATATATATATATATATATATATATATATATATATATATATATATATATATATATATATATATATATATATATATATATACTAGCCTTCAAAGCCCGCCCAATGGGCAGGCATGACTTGTAACTATAGTTTTCATGGCCCGCCCAGTAGGCGGGCATGACTTGTAAGCCCTTCCGGGCATATAAGCCCGCCCACAGGGCGGGCATGACTTGTGATTATCGTTGAAAAAAGAAAACAATTTACAATTTTGTGCGTGGACTTATATTAATACTAATTGGTGAAGACACTGCAACAGGGAATTTGGTGCGGTTAAACTTTAACGCAATGTTTTGTTCTAATTATAGACTCTTTCTTCCCGCTCTTGCTCACATATTTACGAACAATCTCAGTGTCTCACACTTTGAAGTAGCTTTAAATACCCAATGTCTTCGGGTTGAATGCATCTGCACATATAAAAAGCTTCAGTGACTATATGATTCTCCACCATAGGGATCTATTTCTAAAAGTCAAATGATTGAGTTTTAGAGCCAAAACTGACCAGAATTAATTTTCAATACTTGGGAAAATCTGGTACCTAAAGGTAGCAACATTGGCGGGTCGAACAGGTTGGGTAACAGTTCCAAAGGGTCCGGTAAAACATGGTCGGGCATGGGTGAAATTAGATTTGGGTCACAACATGTGATTCTTATGACCGATGGGCGGGCATGACTTGTAATTATAATTTTGATGGTTTCAGTTAACGTAAACTTATTTCTAAGGACACCGATTTAATTTTATTTTTTTAGGCTATTAGTTTACGGTTGAGAAATTTTAAGAGAAAATTAATTATTAGTTTTAAGGACGCTATTTTATTTTATTTTGTTAGGCTATTAGTTTACAATTGCAAGTGGTGTTGACCGTTATTAATTATTAAACTATTTGAGAAAAAGCAATTTACACTTGTAAATTTGTTTATGTTTTTCACTTTTTAGTTTAAAATAAGTGGTCTATTTATATACTTCTTAAGTTATTATTATCCCTGTAATACCTGAAATTCAGATAACGCGTAAAATTACCAAATTACCCCTGATAACACAAAACCTTATTAAACAACTTATAAAATTCTGAAACAATTCCATAACAATCTGAAATCGAACTATATCTGAAACAAACTAAATTCTGGGACAACGTTACATCATTTCGAGTGTTCAAAAAATTATCATACACATTTATTTATTAAATCCGAAATATGCAATATGTCCTTATATTAAGAATTTTGTGAAAATAAAATAAGGAAGTATCAAATAAATCCTAAACTTTTGGTAATGAGCTATGCTCCAACGACATTCCTCCAACCCTTGAAATCGTGTAATACTTATCCCAAATAATCCTCCATATCTTTTGCAAAAACACTCTCAATACGTACCTAAACTTTTTACATGACTCTCACACGTATGTTTACTATGACAAGGTTGGAGCAAATAAATCAAATTATAAAATCATAAATGTGGAGATATGCATAAACCTTGCTCAATCCCAAAAATCTCGGTACAACTTTATTCCCATACCAAAAATTTCACACGACATTCCTCATTTATAATACATGTTTTCTTCTTTCCCTCTCATCACCATAAAATCGGTTTCCCTATCCCTCTCACACACCGAACCTAAATATGTCACAATCTCACTGTTTTTCCTCTTCAAAGATCAGCAAGACGAAGGTCCTAGCAAGTGGGTGATCGACCTTGGTGTCCAAACTTTGGCGGTGATCGTGGCTGTGTCATTCGAAGAAGGGTTTTTGTTTTGAAAGGTTGTGGGGTTGGTGTTTGTGATTCTTGTTTCAGCCTCAGTTCTTCATTCGACCTTGAGGTAATCTTTAACCATTTTGGCATACGAAACACACATTAGTCTTGTGTCTTACAACCTATTATGCGGAACCTGTTTTAGAGATTTATAGGAAACTGATATTCTTTGGGTTGAATGAAGTAAAACACACTATTTATAATGAAAAAAAAAAAAAAAAAAAAAAAAAAGGGAACACGAGAACTGTAGTAAATAAAGGTTCAGTAGCTTCGAAATAACGACAGGTTTATTATACAAGAAGCATGAAAACTAAAAGGTGATGAGTGTCATGCGTGTGATAGTTACATCGGGTAAAAGATCTTGATTTGGTTTTTCGCGATAGGGGCTGAGTTGTGGTGTTCGTCGACTCGAATGCGTGTGATATGTGGCTTATGTCATGGTCATTATTTCCTGATTGTTAGCACTCGAATTGGAGTTGTACTGGTACTCGTGTTCGCGTGTGTCTCCGAGTTAGTTCGGGTTTGTCCTTCCCATTCTGATAACGCATATCTTTTCTGTTAAGATATGCATGCATGGTACATAGTGTAGCATGAGCTTGATCAGGTCTGGGCGCTTGTATGGTGTTTAATATAGTTCGAATAACCTAGTGTAATTGGGATCTTTATATTTAAAAGCATCATGGCAAAAGTGGACTGAGTCATAAGCTTTATTAAAGAAAATATTTTTGAAGCTTTTGATATTATTTTTTTGAAGACACACTTTGATGGTACGCTAACAGAAAGACAAATGAAATAGGACGTTTGAAGTATGCATGTTTTACACACTTGAGTTTTGACAGTATATTTTGAAGATATGCTTAATAACCGGATTAATAAGAAACGAATTAAAGGTTGATTTGATCATGCTAAATCTTGGTTCTCACTTGTTGGTCTCGATAAAAATAGTATACCAAGAGTGGTTGCTTGTTTGTTTCAAATGAAGTCTAAACATGTAGTAATTTGAATATATATTACAGTCGTGGGTTTGGGAAATGGTTGGTCACATTTGATTTTAGTTTAGTCTCATTAAATGCATATTGAGAAAGGGGCGCGTCTCGATGCTATTTTAGAGTCGTGAGGGCATGAATGTGTGTATATCGAGGATATGTTTTATTTTGTGATAACAAATATGTCTCTTTTAATCCGAGTTCACAGGAGTTGTTAGTGCGGATCGAGTTTCGTCTTAATTCATTAAAATGGTATAATAAATCTTAAAAACTGAATTTAACATGTCTAACCCTAATCTGTGGAAATTGTCACAATAAACCATAAACTTTGATAAACGACACTTTAAAACTTAAATTATGATAAGTTGTCATAATTAACCGTAATTCGACTAATTATGGATATTCATCTTAAAGTTACCTAATTCGGGAAAGTTACTTAATTCGGGAAGCTCACTTACTAAATCTGGAAAGTTACTAAAAATAGAAAGTACATAAAACGATGAGATAAACAAAAAGGAATAATCTGAATAAGAAACTTAGTAATTCTGTCTTCCTCTTCCTTAGGCGTGAAGAAGGAGAAGCCCTGATCTTTATCTTTGTGTTTGTTGCTTTTCTGCTGTGCAATAAGGTACAGATATTCTGCCCTTTTTCAGTAAGGGTGCCCTCTTGCTTATTTCATTCAGTATCTATGATTCATATTAGTATTTCTCTGAACCGTTGTTATGCCGTCTCATACTCTGATTGGTTCTTTATTATGCATATCAGTTGTTTATGATCTGAGCCTTTTATATGGGGCTTTCCTATTTGAATCTATGCCTTTGTTATGTTTTCCATAATTCATGAACCTTGCTTTATTTCTTTTGATACATGATATGACCTGTCCATCACCCTGTAATGTGAATATTTATGACCCTGGAATATTTTGAAGGTTCATAGGATTTTATAACTAAATGTAAAAACTCTTCTTAATTACATGTGAAAATGTTTTGAAAACTTTCTTTAAAGGACCTACTTTATGAAGACGGTTTTAAGGTTTACTTTCATGAAAGCTATTGTAAGAGATTACTTTTTGAACTATGATAGGAACTTTTAATATAAACCTTTAAATTGAACCTTGTTATGAACCTTGAAACAAATTGATATGAACCGTCTGATTTCGGACTCCCTGATACTTGACCCTTCTGACATTGGACCTTTTGATATTGAACCTACTTTCTGATTCTTGATTTATTGCTATGTTTCCTTGTTTTGTGAACCTTGCTTGCTTCTTTCATGATATGATGAGCTTTTGGCATGATCTTTCTGATACATGATCTTTCTGATGTATGATTTTTCTGGTATATGATCTTTTGATATTAAACCTATCTGATATTGAACATTTTTGATATTGACCTACTGGTATGACCTTTCTGATATGAATCTCTGATACGAACCTCTGATATGAACTTCTGATATTTTTGAAATGGAAATTGACTTATGCAACTAACTTAAATACTTGATACCTTGCTATAAACTTAACTTGAACCCTGATTCACTTGATATGAACCATTCGACTTGAACCTTTATTTGAACTCTTGTTCTGATCCTTTGTTCTGAACCTTGTCTTGAACTCTTATATAAAACATGACCTGGACTACCTGACCTTTAAATACTTGAACCTAACACTTAATACTTGAACCTGACACCTGAATACTTGACACATGATACTGAATTCTGATACATGATACTGATTTCTGATACATGATACTGATTCCTGATACATGATATCTGATACACGTTACTGATCTCCGATACATGATACTTGATACATGATACTGATTTCTGAGGCATGACACCTGACACATGATACATGATACCTGACCCTGACCCACAGTTTGATACTACGAGCCATAACTAGGCATGAGGGTTTCATGTCCATGTCATTGATGCACCGATGGCATGACTCTAGGGCAGGAGAGTGATGACCTGTTCCGTCCCTGACTTTATTTTATCTGGTGTGTTGAGGAGTTTCTGGCCACCGGGGGCGCATGGATGCATCCTAGAACTGTTACTGTTACTGATTACTGATTTCTGTATTACTGGTGACTGATGGTGTGTGCGATACACGTCTTTCACATACTGGGAGCTGATCACTCCATTTACTGATTGAGGACTCCCCTCATGATTACTGGCTACTGAGAGGTCTCCCCTCTACATGATTATACCGATACTGTTACTGGTACTGCTACTGTTACAAGTTACTGTTTCTGGGCTCGTAGAGGATTTCTGTTACCCTGCACCTTGTGACCTTATAACTTTACTCACCATTATTATTACTGTTACCCTGTAACCTGATATATGACTTAACACTTGACTTGACTGGATCTGATTTGGTATGTGGTAGAATTACGGATTACATTTTATACTATTTCTGCAACTAGTTTTAATAATGTTATATCTGTATAACCTTTACTTTCCATTACTGTTACTACTACCCTATCGCATGATACATGACTTAGTACTGAGCTTGACATGATTTGACTTGGGTTGTGTGGGTTACGGTTTCCTTTTCACCTATCTTCTGTAACTAGTTCTAATCCTGTTATATCTGTATAGTCTTCATGTTCCTGTTTTTGACTATCGTGATACCTGGTACTCATTCATTTACTTCACTACTTTACCGTTACTGCTTGTTATCGTTATATCTGTTCACTGGGCTTTTTAAGCTCAGCCGCACGTTTTCTTTTCGTGTGCGGCAGGTTATAAGCAGGATGACAGGTTTGGGTATGAGTGAAGAGACTTTTGGACTTAGAAGACCTTGATAGTTATTCTGAAGTAGAAGTCATTAGAAAGATTGCATTTGCAGACTTAGTATTTAGTTTTGTTTCATTCTTAACCTTATATTGTTAGTATCTCATTTGTAACCTTTGATATTTTATTGTATTACTATTGAAGTATGCTTTGTTAACCTGATATGAAACCATTAACGTGACATCTTTACCCTTGCCGGGTTGGGGTGTTACAATTATGGTATCAGAGAGACAGGCTGCGACTTGTAATACATTTACCCTGTCCTGTGCGTTTAGGACCATTAAGTTTCCACTGTAGGCGCTCATAAGATAACCTGTAAGAAGTTGCTTTTGGATTTCTGGATATGAACCTAAGTTTTGACCGGTGAGGAATGGGTAGACTATAAGGCATTTGTTTAAGTATCTTTGCTTCCGCAATACTCTGATTCGTGCCTTACTGTTGGTTTAAGCCTGTTGAATCCCTCTTGGAAATTGAAAGCTTATGCCTTACACCTAAGATTTGAAACCTAATTAAGTTTTGAAACATTGAAACTTGCATAGAAAATTCCTGACACTATTTGATCCTTATCTCCGGATTCTGACTCTGACCTCTGATCCTTTGTAAATCATGTGATACCTCGTCGGGCAATTCTGAGAATCTCCATAGCAATGACGTACTCGATACATTCTGTTGTTTGTCTCTTGCTTTTGATAAGAATCTGTGAATTTTCTGACGCTTTTTGACCTCTGAGACCATAGGAAGACTAGGTGGATTAAGATAAGTTTGTCCTGTTCACGACTTGAGATAAAGTATGACCATCATGAGGGCATATTTATATGATGCTAGTATTATGACGTCTGGCCAACGTGATAATACTTACATCATATAACGTGCACTCGTTGTGGGCATAGGATATTTCGAGAAGTGCCTTAGAGCTGTAAGAATTCTGATAACTGTTTGAGATTATCTGCATTAGTGAGACTTTAAATTCATCCTAATTTTACGCGTAATCTGCTTTCACCGTTATGCGAATTGATACGTCTGGATTTCCGTCACGCGTTTAGCTGACCTCTGTACTTCTGATAACTATCTTACGTTCCCTTGTAGAACTTTCTGCAAATTAATGTTATCGATTATCTATTTTCTGTACGTTCTAATCTGAATTGTCTGATCAAGTTCTGTGGACGGCATATCCGTCAAAACCCTATGAATCTGATTTTCATCTACTACGTTTGGTATGCTTCTGATCTGGATTCAGTATGTTATGTCTGTTCTGAGGACCTGAAACAATTTTGGAATCTGCAAGTTCGAGTTATGAGAAACAAATCTTTCATATGTCTGTTCACCGTCAGTCGTGTTTCTGTTTCGTTCCACCTCAATTCTCGTCTTAGTCCGTTATGTCTTTGTTTTGCTTCCTGCTCTCTTTTCGTTCTGCTATCTGCAAATTTCGAGGACGAAATTTTTTTGTTAGTGGGGAAGAAGTTGTAATACCTGAAATTCAGATAACGCGTAAAATTACCAAATTACCCCTGATAACACAAAACCTTATTAAACAACTTATAAAATTCTGAAACAATTCCATAACAATCTGAAATCGAACTATATCTGAAACAAACTAAATTCTGGGACAACGTTACATCATTTCGAGTGTTCAAAAATTATCATACACATCTATTTATTAAATCCGAAATATGCAATATGTCCTTATATTAAGAATTTTGTGAAAATAAAATAAGGAAGTATCAAATAAATCCTAAACTTTTGGTAATGAGCTATGCTCCAACGACATTCCTCCAACCCTTGAAATCGTGTAATACTTATCCCAAATAATCCTCCATATCTTTTGCAAAAACACTCTCAATACGTACCTAAACTTTTTACATGACTCTCACACGTATGTTTACTATGACAAGGTTGGAGCAAATAAATCAAATTATAAAATCATAAATGTGGAGATATGCATAAACCTTGCTCAATCCCAAAAATCTCGGTACAACTTTATTCCCATACCAAAAATTTCACACGACATTCCTCATTTATAATACATGTTTTCTTCTTTCCCTCTCATCACCATAAAATCGGTTTCCCTATCCCTCTCACACACCGAACCTAAATATGTCACAATCTCACTGTTTTTCCTCTTCAAAGATCAGCAAGACGAAGGTCCTAGCAAGTGGGTGATCGACCTTGGTGTCCAAACTTTGGCGGTGATCGTGGCTGTGTCATTCGAAGAAGGGTTTTTGTTTTGAAAGGTTGTGGGGTTGGTGTTTGTGATTCTTGTTTCAGCCTCAGTTCTTCATTCGACCTTGAGGTAATCTTTAACCATTTTGGCATACGAAACACACATTAGTCTTGTGTCTTACAACCTATTATGCGGAACCTGTTTTAGAGATTTATAGGAAACTGATATTCTTTGGGTTGAATGAAGTAAAACACATTATTTATAATGAAAAAAAAAAAAAAAAAAAAAAAAGGGAACACGAGAACTGTAGTAAATAAAGGTTCAGTAGCTTCGAAATAACGACAGGTTTATTATACAAGAAGCATGAAAACTAAAAGGTGATGAGTGTCATGCGTGTGATAGTTACATCGGGTAAAAGATCTTGACTTGGTTTTTCGCGATAGGGGCTGAGTTGTGGTGTTCGTCGACTCGAATGCGTGTGATATGTGGCTTATGTCATGGTCATTATTTCCTGATTGTTAGCACTCGAATTGGAGTTGTACTGGTACTCGTGTTCGCGTGTGTCTCCGAGTTAGTTCGGGTTTGTCCTTCCCATTCTGATAACGCATATCTTTTCTGTTAAGATATGCATGCATGGTACATAGTGTAGCATGAGCTTGATCAGGTCTGGGCGCTTGTATGGTGTTTAATATAGTTCGAATAACCTAGTGTAATTGGGATCTTTATATTTAAAAGCATCATGGCAAAAGTGGACTGAGTCATAAGCTTTATTAAAGAAAATATTTTGAAGCTTTTGATATTATTTTTTTGAAGACACACTTTGATGGTACGCTAACAGAAAGACAAATAAAATAGGACGTTTGAAGTATGCATGTTTTACACACTTGAGTTTTGACAGTATATTTTGAAGATATGCTTAATAACCGGATTAATAAGAAACGAATTAAAGGTTGATTTGATCATGCTAAATCTTGGTTCTCACTTGTTGGTCTCGATAAAAATAGTATACCAAGAGTGGTTGCTTGTTTGTTTCAAATGAAGTCTAAACATGTAGTAATTTGAATATATATTACAGTCGTGGGTTTGGGAAATGGTTGGTCACATTTGATTTTAGTTTAGTCTCATTAAATGCATATTGAGAAAGGGGCGCGTCTCGATGCTATTTTAGAGTCGTGAGGGCATGAATGTGTGTATATCGAGGATATGTTTTATTTTGTGATAACAAATATGTCTCTTTTAATCCGAGTTCACAGGAGTTGTTAGTGCGGATCGAGTTTCGTCTTAATTCATTAAAATGGTATAATAAATCTTAAAAACTGAATTTAACATGTCTAACCCTAATCTGTGGAAATTGTCACAATAAACCATAAACTTTGATAAACGACACTTTAAAACTTAAATTATGATAAGTTGTCATAATTAACCGTAATTCGACTAATTATGGATATTCATCTTAAAGTTACCTAATTCGGGAAAGTTACTTAATTCGGGAAGCTCACTTACTAAATCTGGAAAGTTACTAAAAATAGAAAGTACATAAAACGATGAGATAAACAAAAAGGAATAATCTGAATAAGAAACTTAGTAATTCTGTCTTCCTCTTCCTTAGGCGTGAAGAAGGAGAAGCCCTGATCTTTATCTTTGTGTTTGTTGCTTTTCTGCTGTGCAATAAGGTACAGATATTCTGCCCTTTTTCAGTAAGGGTGCCCTCTTGCTTATTTCATTCAGTATCTATGATTCATATTAGTATTTCTCTGAACCGTTGTTATGCCGTCTCATACTCTGATTGGTTCTTTATTATGCATATCAGTTGTTTATGATCTGAGCCTTTTATATGGGGCTTTCCTATTTGAATCTATGCCTTTGTTATGTTTTCCATAATTCATGAACCTTGCTTTATTTCTTTTGATACATGATATGACCTGTCCATCACCCTGTAATGTGAATATTTATGACCCTGGAATATTTTGAAGGTTCATAGGATTTTATAACTAAATGTAAAAACTCTTCTTAATTACATGTGAAAATGTTTTGAAAACTTTCTTTAAAGGACCTACTTTATGAAGACGGTTTTAAGGTTTACTTTCATGAAAGCTATTGTAAGAGATTACTTTTTGAACTATGATAGGAACTTTTAATATAAACCTTTAAATTGAACCTTGTTATGAACCTTGAAACAAATTGATATGAACCGTCTGATTTCGGACTCCCTGATACTTGACCCTTCTGACATTGGACCTTTTGATATTGAACCTACTTTCTGATTCTTGATTTATTGCTATGTTTCCTTGTTTTGTGAACCTTGCTTGCTTCTTTCATGATATGATGAGCTTTTGGCATGATCTTTCTGATACATGATCTTTCTGATGTATGATTTTTCTGGTATATGATCTTTTGATATTAAACCTATCTGATATTGAACATTTTTGATATTGACCTTCTGGTATGATCTTTCTGATATGAATCTCTGATACGAACCTCTGTTATGAACTTCTGATATTTTTGAAATGGAAATTGACTTATGCAACTAACTTAAATACTTGATACCTTGCTATAAACTTAACTTGAACCCTGATTCACTTGATATGAACCATTCGACTTGAACCTTTATTTGAACTCTTGTTCTGATCCTTTGTTCTGAACCTTGTCTTGAACTCTTATATAAAACATGACCTGGACTACCTGACCTTTAAATACTTGAACCTAACACTTAATACTTGAACCTGACACCTGAATACTTGACACCTGATACTGAATTCTGATACATGATACTGATTTCTGATACATGATACTGATTCCTGATACATGATATCTGATACACGTTACTGATCTCCGATACATGATACTTGATACATGATACTGATTTCTGAGGCATGACACCTGACACATGATACATGATACCTGACCCTGACCCACAGTTTGATACTACGAGCCATAACTAGGCATGAGGGTTTCATGTCCATGTCATTGATGCACCGATGGCATGACTCTAGGGCAGGAGAGTGATGACCTGTTCCGTCCCTGACTTTATTTTATCTGGTGTGTTGAGGAGTTTCTGGCCACCGGGGGCGCATGGATGCATCCTAGAACTGTTACTGTTACTGATTACTGATTTCTGTATTACTGGTGACTGATGGTGTGTGCGATACACGTCTTTCACATACTGGGAGCTGATCACTCCATTTACTGATTGAGGACTCCCCTCATGATTACTGGCTACTGAGAGGTCTCCCCTCTACATGATTATACCGATACTGTTACTGGTACTGCTACTGTTACAAGTTACTGTTTCTGGGCTCGTAGAGGATTTCTGTTACCCTGCACCTTGTGACCTTATAACTTTACTCACCATTATTATTACTGTTACCCTGTAACCTGATATATGACTTAACACTTGACTTGACTGGATCTGATTTGGTATGTGGTAGAATTACGGATTACATTTTATACTATTTCTGCAACTAGTTTTAATAATGTTATATCTGTATAACCTTTACTTTCCATTACTGTTACTACTACCCTATCGCATGATACATGACTTAGTACTGAGCTTGACATGATTTGACTTGGGTTGTGTGGGTTACGGTTTCCTTTTCACCTATCTTCTGTAACTAGTTCTAATCCTGTTATATCTGTATAGTCTTCATGTTCCTGTTTTTGACTATCGTGATACCTGGTACTCATTCATTTACTTCACTACTTTACCGTTACTGCTTGTTATCGTTATATCTGTTCACTGGGCTTTTTAAGCTCAGCCGCACGTTTTCTTTTCGTGTGCGGCAGGTTATAAGCAGGATGACAGGTTTGGGTATGAGTGAAGAGACTTTTGGACTTAGAAGACCTTGATAGTTATTCTGAAGTAGAAGTCATTAGAAAGATTGCATTTGCAGACTTAGTATTTAGTTTTGTTTCATTCTTAACCTTATATTGTTAGTATCTCATTTGTAACCTTTGATATTTTATTGTATTACTATTGAAGTATGCTTTGTTAACCTGATATGAAACCATTAACGTGACATCTTTACCCTTGCCGGGTTGGGGTGTTACAATCCCTTTGTCCAAGAATATGAGTATAGTTTGACATTTTGTATGCAACTTTGTTCTTAAATATTTTTGCTCTCTAGTATATAATAGTTGTTTCTAAATATATAGATGGATTGAGTTCTAAATATATTTTCATTTATGTAATTTTGATCAAGTATTATATAATACAAACAATAATATTTAATGTAAAAGTTGGGCTTACTTGTACTCAACTAACAAAGTATTTTCATAACTTGCCACCTCGTGAAATGAAAAAGATATAAACGTACCAATTTCTATATTGAATGCATTAACACTGAAAATAAATGAACGTTAAGATTTATAGAACAATTAAAATATACAAAATAAATTAATGTAAATTTTCTTCAAAGTTTAATCTCAATGAGACATTGCGCACGTCTGATGAGTACTCTATTACATGCAATTTACTCTAAATAAATCTCCGTAAGCAATCCCCCACACCCCGTAGGCTATATAAATAGTGTCGTGAAAACACAGGGATGCTTGTGTGCCCTATTTAACTCGTCTTCTATTTTCCTTCACAATAATCCAACTACACCTCTCGATGTCCACCAGAAAAAACCTACGCAACAAAAACGATCATAGACAACAAAATCTTACATTCAAAATGTTACCAAGAGGGCATTTCGGTCTCCTTTTTTAAGTGCATATCAGCTTAAGATATGTGGGCATGTGTGTCTGAGTAAAACTTTAAACTCCTTATCTACTTATTTTAGAGCAACTAAAAACTCAAAATAAGTAGTCTACATACTTACGGAGTATTTTTAAAACGGATAAGATAATTAGTTTTTGAACCAACACCCGTCCGGGAAACAATTTTTTTTTTTTTTTTTTTTTTGTCATATCATGGACTGAGAACAGAGTGGTACATAGCTAAATATAAGTAAAATTGACTCGATGGAAGAATGACATAACTACAATAAACCGAAATTTTCTCTACTGTTACCTCACTCCATTGTTATCTATTATCACTATTTTCCAAGTAGTTGGTACTTACAGCTCAAGTTGCAGTCACAAATTCGTGTACTGAACTGCATTATAAAGTTAATAACGAATATAATCAATGAGCAACTACTTCAGACAGATTTATTGTCTAACAATTTCCTCTATTGTTTCTGTCATTCAAATAATATCTCTCCGACTGATTTTTTTTTACAACATGTTCTAATCATTTTAAAAAATTCTGTTAAAACTACTTTCAAGTCAAGGCACTTACTTCTATACATGAAGAATGAGCGCGACTGCGCGAGATCCTTTGTCATCTTCCTGGATTCAAAAGTGCCAATAGATGCTGCCTCTTCTCGATTGGAAACATAAAAACAAACAAATTAGCAAACAATATATGTTATAAACCATGGCGAATACTAAAAACAAAAAGAACTAACCATAAGCAGACGCAGCAGCAGAAATCAAATGTAACAAAGGAGCAACGAAAACGAATGAAGAACCACCATGAAGTGGGTGAGTAACCGACAACCCGCTACTGGTTGCCTGTAAGGTGCATGCACGTTTAGTATCCCAAGTACCCATGTTAACAAAATTGGTCCCCATACCGCTGGGTGGAGCAAATTGACTGTGAGGGAGAACCAATTTTAGCCTTTCCCTTTTCGGTGACAGAAAGCTCGTGACAGTGGGACATATGTGTGAAACAACGTTGTAACATTGACGCAGGTGCATGAATAGTTATTCCTGCGTTTGACCTCTTATTTCTGGTAGAGTCGTTAACGCCCTCATTTCCACGAATAGGATTGTGAACGTTTAATAGGCAAGCATCCAAGGAAGGTATGGCAGCAATGTTGGAGTATTCAAACATGCATGGGGTAACCGGGACTGGAACTCTTTCAACAGCCAATGACTGATGTGTATGGGACATGTTATTGGCAACAGGTGTACGCTCATCGTTACCCAAAGGATCAGGTAAAAGCACAGATATAAAAGCATCTAACAATTGAATTAAGAAATTTTGTAATGGTGTGTAAACACAACTTGCTCAGCCAATCTAGATAACTCCACGTTTCTGCAAAACTTGGCCACTGCACAAAAATGCTGAGTCATGTGCAAGTAAAAATAGTCGCGACAGAAAATAATCATTAGTTTTATTTATGATAACTCACCTTCACTTATGTGCCGTGTAGTTGTGAGATAGAAAAGAGATGTGTAAAATAAATCTTAGCCATGAATTCCGCCATCAATTAGTCCTTTCTCAAAATTATATGTGGAGGCTCTATATATTGCATACGAATCACTGACATGGTTCTGTAAAAGTGATAAACTTATGGGACGCGTATTGGTGACGATAAACCATGTCAACGTTCTTGAGTAGTTTTTTTAGTTTTTTTTTTCAATTGTTAATTTAATTTAGCTTTCAAGTCTTTTTAATGTAATGAATTTTTAGTTAATATAAGTTCAGTTTTAAAGTTTTAATCTTTTTTTTTTTTTTTTTTTTTTTTTAATCTCAGCATTTTTTTTTTTTTTTTTCTTTTAATAATAAAGCTGAGATTAAAAAAAAAAAAAAAAAAAAAAAAAAAAAAAAGGGAAGAAGAAAAGAAGAAAAGCTGAGGGTTTAGAGCTTCTGGGAAGCAATAGGGTAGTTTAGAAAAGGTTTTGATCTTGTTTGAGCAAAAGGAGTTGTAAGTCTTTTTCACCTTATTTTCAGCTTATTCACTGTTCATATGCTTATTATCTTAGCTTATTTGCTTTTTTGTGCATCAATTGTTCTGTTCAATGCTTATTTAAGATAGTTAGGTGGTTTGTTTTTGCTATTTCCTAGTTTGCCTTTACAAACCTAAAAATAGCCAAAAATAGCTTATATAGGACATAGCTTATTACAATGCTTATTTACACTTAAAAGTTGTTCATTAGGATTAAAATTTGTTAGTTAATCATTAGTAATCCAGTTTCATTGCTTAAACTAGTCATTGATAGCTCAAATCTCAAAAACAGTGACTTATAGGAGTGTTTGGGTTAAGCCTCGATATGGGTCAAAACTGAGAGGCACTGTTCATTTGCCATTTTGGGAGTTTTAATCTAGCTTAAATTGACTTTTATAAGCTGATTGTAAGTCCTTTTGATCTGTTTTGAAGGCTTTTAAAGATTTGTGTTGAACAGTGTAGGTAAAAGGGTATATACTGATTTCATAAGCTAGTATAGGCTTAAGCTCATTTGGTGCTTATGAATGGTATTTCTATGTTCAAGAAAGTGTATTAAAGGGATCCTCAAGAGTTGGATTTAGGTAGATAGGATTTGGATATAGTCTTGGTTACCTCAGTCCACCATAGTTAGCAGACTGCAATTTTTTAAAGACTCCACTACCTCTCGTATTTTTTTATCATAGGATGGGATAAGTATGACTGAAGCAAAAAGTAATAACCTGAAATAAGAGCACCAACTCCAAGACAAAAGGCCCCAACCTAAAGAAGCAATTCAAATCTGCTGACCTGAAGCCTTCGCAAACTAGAAAAAAAATAGATAATGTATACACATTATAAAGTAAATCAATTCATCATATATCCCACCGTTGTCCATCCCATACAGATCACAAAAAAATTTGTTTCAAGATGTCCATATAATGTGACTGACAAGACTCTTCTGAGAAACATGTATACTTTAAGGTAAAAGCATAAGAGTATTCAGAATAATATACTTTGATGTAATTTCGGATAAAAAATAACATGTATGCAGACCTCAAATTAACAGCAATTGAGTCTTCCATTTCTCTCGCAGAATCAAGAAGCCTTTCTGCTTGATTATGACATGATTCGCATCTGCAACCATAGGAGATTCAATGTTTTGATAAGTGTACCAAAAGATTGCATTATGGATCCTAGTTATTGGCATCGATTATGTACCTGTGAAGATAATTTTCTAGCGGCATTTCAATTTCTTCATCCTCTTTTGCAGATAATGAAATCAACCATGAGTTTACCATATTCGACAATAATATTCCCAACTATGCAACACACTTACCCTCAGCAATCTGTTTATCGAGCGGAGCTGAGCATTCCACATTGATGTTATTACCCAAGATATAGTTTCTGCCTACAATATAGAGGCGACGTATTTCTTGAGAATCCTCTAACATATCAAGCAGCATTTGTCTAAGTGCCCTGCTTTTGATCCTAGCTCGACCTCTTGTCAAATAATAGGGAGTTCTTTATTTTCAGTTCACATAATAGGCATGAAATTATAAGAATAAATATTATATGTGACTAATAATTGGTACCAATGTTTGCTTGCAAATACGAAGTTGTTCCAGTACGCCAGCTGTTAATTTGTTTGGTAAAACCTTCAGTAGATCTTGAACCTGAAGTACGAAACAAATTTTCTTTACTGCATGTGGATGCAACAATCAACTTTGAAATCATATCTAACATTTACAGAAACATGATCTGACAAAACATAAATCAAATGCCTTTCAATAAAAAAAACATAAATCAAATATTCAAATGCTCACATGTGGGTCTAAATCCATTAGCCTGTGCTCGAAGTGTTGTATTCGTGAATTAAGGGTAGCTTCAACCACCTGAAATTCCAACATCAAAATTCTTATTATAACTTGGAAAATCCATTATAAAAAAGTTGAGCTAAAGTTCATTTACAGAGCAATAGCAGATCTCAAAAGAGATGACAGAAAAACTTCACTTACTAAGTAAATCTGGAAACTTATAATCTTATATAGAACAGAGTTAAAGGACCAACCTCAAGCTCAAATGGCATTACTACGCTTCCTCCAATCATACTTTTGGGGTTTAAGCGAGGTAATAAATCATCAATGAAAGCTTTTCCTCCTCTACTGCAATACTCAATAGATTACCAAGAAAAGAAACATGTCAATTCAGTAACTACACTTCAGTATGAAATTAAATGGATCACATCAGGGGACTTTTCAGATGAACAATACTTACCGGTTGAAGTTAAATATAAAGACACTCTCTTGCATTGCAATTGCCCGCAGAGATCCCAAATTCAATAGTATGGCATTTTCACGAACCTAGAAAGAGATTACAAAAAACATTTGTATTAGTCCTGATCAACAATCATGGTTCTTAATTATGTTTGTGCTTGGCTTGGAAATATACCAGCAAAGAAGGCATTGTGTTTGTCAACCACAATGATGGATCAACACTTCGTATGTCACGAGGACGAAGACCTGCAATCGGAAACCAAATTAAGACCATGCCAATTGGGGTTTCATCAATAAACATAACTCAGTATAGCTTTCCCAAGAAAAACATCAAAGTCGATGATCAAGACACGCTTTACCCCATGAACACATTAAACATATCGAGCTGCAATAGCTACAATATCAAACGGGCAGCACCCTGTTTGGAGGAGCATGCTTTACATGAGGTCTTATCAATGTAAAACCAATTGGAGAGTGCACATTTGTTTTTTTATGCTGCCACCTACGAAAAATTAAACACAACAAACAAACTTAAACCAATTATTTTTACCTGGTATATCACATAACTCAATTCAATACATTATGTGGCCACTAACAAAATTTTACTATTGTATGGTCAAGCTTACCACAGAATCAATCACGGATAGGCCTGTTCCAGCACCAATCTAAGACGCCTCAAGTTTCTGCATGCATCATAATCCCAAAAATTGTTATAAACCAAATGATAACTTTGTCACCATGAGTAATAGCCTCTTGGATTAGTCCAAAATATCATTAGAGTCAATACCAAGGCTTTAAATTCACAACAAAGCAATTTCATAAAAACAATAGACATATGAAACTAAAATAGAAACCATAACTTTATAAACATACCTTAAAAACCGACTGCATTGCGGTGTGTGAGAATGACTTTAGGGATATACAATTATTGCGGTGTGTACATATTACCTGATCAATTTATGTGTACGTGAAGAATATAAAACTATTGGAGCCTGAAAGATAGAATAAAGGTTTTTTGTGGCAATATTATAAGATCAATAAAGAATTTAGGAACATGCATATATTTAAGAACAAAACACATACCTGATGAAGACTTCATAGGAAGACCACCTGTGGAAGAAAAAACATGTATAATGATTAGCAGGTTTACATTAGGGTTAGTTTAAAAAAAATTGTCCTGTCATCAGCTACCTCAAAGCTATGCAGGAAACAAATGTTTTGATTTAGGTTATCGGAGAAGAATGAGGGAAACAACGAATTAGTGTGTGGGTTTGTTTTGATTTAGGGTTTGTAGGTATTGTTTTGAGTTACGTGATGTTTTAATGTTTTTTTAAATCAGGTATATACTCTAAAATATATGCATAATCTATTCCTTAAATATAGCTTAACAATATCAAATTTTTAAGCATGACTTACTTTTCTTGTATTGTAAATCACAAAAAAATGGCTTGGTCTAGTGGTTAAAGCATTTGTATGTTGATTAAATTGCCCAGGTTCGAATCTTGCAAATGACAATTTTTAAAAAAATTTAATCCGAAATTTATTTGGTCAATGCGAATTTTATTTGGTCAAACTTTGCTTAGGTGGCATTAAGGGCTGCTTACTGGGCAATCCAGCCTGCTTATTCATCAATCAAGCTGCTTACTGGGCAATCCTGCATTTGATGACGTCATACGCATCTTGTTATATATATGTAGTAGATATACCGAGAGAAATACTCATGCATAATCCCTCCCTCACAACTCACGTAATCTCACACTCACTAAAACACATTGTTGCCAAGTCCTTTGGAGTCCAGAGCCAACCATAGTCCCTTTCGACTCGTACCAAGGCGTAATCAACTCCATAACGTGCCCTAGTTTGATTTGTTCTAGCGAGATTTACAACCATTTGCCTTGTTCTTTGTCCTTTCATATGTTACGAATCGTTCTTAGGTATTGTCCTGTTTTGGAGCCGTTTCCGTAGTTTCACTTGATTTTCACATTTCCACTTTGCCAGTTACGCACAAGGTGAGTCGTAGCCCCTACTCTTTTGATACTTGTTTTATACTTTTGGGGGAGATACATGCTCAACTAATTACTTTTACTTTCACAAGTACTATTTTCTGTATGCTATACCTGATTTATATTGCCTAAGTTACCATTATAATACATGTCGTTTGTGCGGTATAATACCTGTCGTTTGTGCGATATAATACATCTCGTTTATGCGGTATATTACATGTTGTTTGTGCGGTATATTGTTAATGTTTGTGGGTCATGAGACTTAGGGAAATATACAGAATTTCAAAAACACCATAGTCATGATACGGCACTACTATTCTTACATTTCAGGCATAAAACTTAAATTTGAATTTGTGTTCAACTGATTTCATACAAATTACTTATGGTTTTCACCCAACGTAACTCACTACTTGTTTCATCAATATTGGTATTACAATTTATCACCTCACTCTCGAAACTATTGAAATCAACTGTTTTACTTATAAACTCTACGAACTCACCAACCTTTGTGTTGACACTTTTTAGCATGTTTATCTCAGGTTTATTATGGAGCATTCAAGGCACGGAGTGGGCATGTAACGGATGGTCTTGGTGTCACATAAAATTTGTCATTTATAACAAATTACAACATCTTTTGTGGAATGTTAAACGTTGAAATCTCCTTTTGTACTTGAATTTCTAAATGAATGACAATGATTTACAAAACGTCTCTCTTGAGTTGTTTTCTATGAATATAACCATGATCCTACCAGTAATACCCCTATTAAGTCTTCCGCTGTTAACTCAAAATTTAGGGGGTGTTACATTTATCTCCCCAAAGAGTATAAAACAAGCATTAAAAGAGTAGGGGCTACGACTCACAGTGTAAAACCCAAAATTTACCATAATCTGAAATGACCAAAATACCCTCTCACTTTGAAATTTTAAGAACTTATAAAATCATATAAGTAATATCATTTGCACTTGGCCTAAAGTAACTAAAACTTCAAGTTACCTAATAAACTAAGTTAATAAAACTTTGCATTATAATTTAATTTGTCACAAACAAGTAATTCTACACACCAAGAAAATACTAGGCGACATTCTATGTGACCAATACCTCAAGAATTTCGGCCAAAGGAATACGAAGGGATAAACATACATTAAATTTGAATGATATCTCAATCCCACTAATTAGGTCCTTCCTTATTAAACCTCACCAAAATATACGGTTTATATTCCAAATCCATATAACCGAACTTTGCAAACCCTAAAAACATCACACCAAAAAGTTTCGGCTGCTATATTGTTTCTCTCTTCTTTTTAGATCCAAACCAAGCAACAAAGGAGGTTCTTTGGTGATCTTTACTTTGTGATCTAGACGTGTTGTTCCGTGGTTGTGGTGGTGATCTTGCTCGTGACTTTGGAAGCCATTCGAAGGGTATAAGCTAAGGTGTTCGGCTAAAAATTTCTGTGGTGGTTCGATCTTTGTTCTTCCTCTTCTTTTGATCACGCTACAAGGGTAACGTATATCTATCATTGTTCAATACTACTCTTCTTGTTTAATTCTTGTTCGATCCTTGTTGGGTCTTGTCGAATTTATATGCATAAGATCATAAGAAAGCTACAAAAAATCATAGAATATCTCACATAAAATAACAAGTTTATAAGCCCTATATAAATCGACCTATGCTCATTATTTGGATTCGAGTTGTTATAATCATGTTAATGACCATATATGAGTCGACCCATAAGTGTTTTATATCATTTATACCCGTTTTGTATTAATAGATGGGTCATTGGAATGTTTGCACATAAAATAATGAACATTAGCTACTGCCCAGGAATAATGGGTCAAATTGATTCGATTGTATCTTGATGATGGTAAAGTGTTTTTGAGTGTTTCTGGAGTCTAAAACTAAGTTTAAGAAAAGACCTTTTTGGAAATATAAGCCTTGTAATTTTTAGAGTTCGGGAAGATACACTTTTTGATTTTACAAGTTCATGTGTCAAAACGGGATTCATATGTCTGGAAAAACAGTCCGTGTCTTTGATTTTTAGTTTGCAAACCATATCGAATTAGAAGATGCCCTTCTACAGGATTCATATTTCATATGTTTAGTAATTACTGGAATTTTTGTAGATTTTTATGAATTATTTTGATGGGGTAAAGAAATACAAACTTTTCGTATGTAAAATCTGAACAGAAATCTGGACGAGTTGACTTAAGGGATTTTTAGACTATAGTTATACTAGCTAATAAATTCTAGAAAAATTTATGTGAGTCTTAAAGACGTGAAAGTAACTGTGTGAATTTTTGTAGATTTATTTCTGAGTTCTAACGTGATTCATAAATTTGGCAAAACGTGACAGATTCGTATATAAAAACTGTTAAGGGTTTAAAAAGGTTAAAAAAGGTTTAAAAAGGGGTTACTTGTGTAATATTTAACTTAAGAGTTTAAATTGTCATTTTTCTAAATTAAAGGGCTTAACTTTTGAAACCATGTAACTTTATAATATTTACATTTTATACCCTAATCTTACCATAATGACACTATAATCCTTAAACTTGTTATATTTGCATAATAAACCCTAAAACTTATGAAAACTACACTATGAACCCTAACCTTATATAAATGGCGTTATGAACCTTAAGCTACTAATATAGTCACCTTTAATACCTTAAATTGATTAAATGATAAACTTGAATGTTGATCACTAACGTTTCTAAATACGGAAAGTTACTATTTTTGGAAAGTTACTAAATATGGAAACCTGCTAAATATGGAAAGTTACCTAAGATGGAAAGAAAACTAAAATGAAACCTTTATGATTATGAAACCATGAAACTTATAAGTAAACTTATGATTATTGTAGATCGGGTGAAGAAGGAGTGATCCCCTGCTTCCATTCATTTTATTGCTTTGATTTGTGTGCTTTGATAAGGTACATATATTCTTTCCCTTTTCAGTAGGGATATTTCCATTGATCTTATGCCTGATATGATTCCCTTATTTGACTCATGACTTTCATTGTATGATTTTCACTCTTTTGATTCATTCTGACATTTATTTAAATGTCTCTGCTATGCTATACTTATGCTTTGCCATGCTTATTGAGTTACTATCTTGTTTCTCTTGCCATGCTAGATTATATTTGTTGTATGCTATGATAGATCTGTGCCTGAGCTAACCTAGTTGTGGAGGTACCATGACCATGTCTTGGATGGCACCCTAGGCATGACACTCCCGTAGAGGTGTGATAGATCTACGGCGTTCCCCCTTATGTTATGATTTTGAGTGCACTATTGGCCAACTTTATATGTGCGACCAGTCTAGTACTGTCATACATACTTATGTTAGGGAGCGTATGGATGCATCCTAGGTTTTATGTTTATATGATTATGGTGACCAGGTGGTGTGTGCCTTACACTCCTTCTCACACTTTTATTACTCAGAGGTCTCCCCTCTTCGTATACATGTATTGCTTAGTATGATTTGACGGATTATGTATGTAGTTCCTATGGCACATCCTTATATGCACTTTTCCGTTATTTCATTATTTCTCTTGATTCATTTCTATTCAGTTCTCATGCATTCTTGATTCTTAGTTCTCTTTAAGATTCGTATGACTTTCATGATTATGCTTTTCGTTTATTATTCTTATTCCTTCGTTGCTTATGCTTATTTACCGTTATGTTATGTTATATATATCTGTTCACTGGGCTTTTTAAGCTCAACCGCATGTTTTCTTTTCTTATGTGGCAGGTAATAAGCGGGGTGATGAGGCGAAAAGTGTACCGCTTTTAAGGGGTCATTTAAGCCCTAAATCGTATTTATTTGATCAAATATTGCCCTAAATCGTTCCTTTTGTCATTTTAGGTACTTTTGAGGAGAAATCTGGAAAAGGAGGCATTTTGGACGTTTTTGGAGCATAAAAGTGAAGAAAACGGCAAAGTCTCAAAATTGTGCTGAAAGTCACCTTTGACGGCGTCAACATTAACTCCAGACGGCGTCATGCCTTGGCAAGAAAAGTTGGATGTGAAATTTACTCATGACGGGCCAGTGAGTTTGCATGAGAATTCTGACGGCGTCACGCTTTAACTAAATCAAGGGCGTCACGGCTTAAATCATAAGGGGACGGCGTCACGTTATAGGTCCGACGGCGTCAAGCCTTGATAAGCCAGAATGGATTTTTGAAGAGCTAAAGAGGGACGGCGTCAAGATGGTCATCCGGGAACCCTAAAAGCGGCGAGGTGACGGCGTCACAATGCATAAGGTGACGCCGTCAGATGTCAAAGTCTATATATAGTTTTCTAATTTTTTTGTCATTAAGAGAGAGCTTAGTGTGTGGAATTTTGGGATAAAACCCTAAGACGATTTTAGCTACTTTTTCAGGGCTTTTTGCCCTGAGATCTTCCATGTTTCATTGAAAGATAAGTTATCAATTAATCATTCAATATGTCTATGTGTTGTTTGATTCTATCTTATGCTTGTCTTTTGTTTAACATGTTAGGCTAATTTTATCTTGTGTTTGCTTAGATCTAATGAAACCTAGCTATTGATTATTGGTTGTTAGTGTGTTGTTAGTTGTATTGGATGATTGTTTATCTATGTTAGGCTTAAGAAAACTGGCTAACTTCCTATTCGGTAACTTGCTTGAACGTCTTAAGAAACATGAACCAAACGCGTACTAAAGGTTTTTATGGTTGTATTTAATGCACAAGCGAATTCTAGTGATCCCATGTTAGGAGCTTCCTAGCCGGCTCGACATAGGAGTGAAGTAGGAGCTTGTAGAGTTTGGGGAAGTAAGTACGCCACCCCACGAATGGTATTAAGGAATACACCCGTCATCCACGCGACTAATACACACTAATTAACCGGTAAAAGATAGTTAGGGAGTAAGGAAATCTAAGTAAACACATTTCTCTACACATAAGTTTCTCACCACTTTTCATTTTTGTTATTTTATTTTATTTGCATTTGTAGTAATTTGGGTTAGTTGACTAGCAACTAATTCCGCCCACTCCTTCAAAACCCGAGATTTTACTTGCTTTCATAAAAATATAAAAACATAAAAAGAATCTTCCTCAACCCTTAGACCCAATTAGAGTAGCCTTTCACACCTAACGAACACTATTCCCTGTGGAGAACGATCAATCCCCCGTACTTACCACTACACTATACTACATCGGTCAGGTACACTGCCTGGTGGGGTTGTAAGCCTCTTGAGATCCCTTGAGAGGTAAAACCTGTTGTAAGGTTGCAAAACCCACGCATCAAGTTTTTGGCGCCGCTGCCGGGGAATAGTTATTGTTTAGGTTGAATTTTTATTTCTATTAGGTCTACTCACTAGATTCCTTTCTAGTGAGATTTTTATTTTATTTTTCTAGGTTTTCTTTAGTCTATCTTATTTCTTTGTGTGTTTGTTCGTAATTTCCATTGACTCTTCCGTTCACCATTATGGAGAACGCGAATCCACCATACTACCAACCACGTAATTCACCCACTCCATATGACATCTTGATGTTTAAACAACATAAAGATGAACCTCTCTATGATGCATGGACTCGTTTTAAATATTTACTCCAAAAAGTCCCTCATCATAACTTCGATTTTTGGTCCCTAACTCAATTCTTTTACAATCATGTCGACCGACAAGCCCAAAGGTACATTTACCATATTGCCGGCAGGGATATTAGGGAATTAAGTGCTGAGAAAGCATGGGAAGCTATTGAAGAGTGTGCCCAATATTATTATATAGTAGACAACCCAACAAACTTTAGTACAAGTCAATTGACCACAAATTTCAAGGATCATGAAACAAGTTTGTTTGGGGATGAATATGTCAGTGTTGAGATACCTAAGTGGTTGTCATGTAATGCCATAGTACAAAACAAACACATAGGTGACCTTGATGTGATGGAGGATTTAGCCGAACATGATCACATTGATCAAAAAGACCTAGGTTTTATGATCGATGATGATGAATCTCAAGAAACACATGATGAATCTTTTGGGAAATTTGAATATAGCAGTCATAATATTGAGGATGATCCTTATGATTCGGATATAGAAGTTAAGATGCCTAGAGAAGCACTTGAGATACTTGGGAAAATGTTAGGGTTAGATCCTACTAAAACACATGATGAGGATATAGGTGGTCTTGACACAAGGAATGATGAGGTAAGTAACATAAGCCTACCAAGTACCCCACAAGTCCTACCATCATTTAAGGCACACACACCGCCGGTGACTTACCCGGAAGAAGTTGAGGAGACTATAGGAACCCCAATAGAGGTAGAGCCCTTTGACCAAACACAACTAGAAGAAATAGGTTTGAATGCTTTTAGTGATCACAACCTTTCTTTTAGTTCTATGGAAGTTCCTAGTTTTGATGAGCCGGAGCCTAAACCAAAACCGTTACCTAATCTTCCATCCTTAGATGTGAACTTAGGAATTGAATTAGGTCCCGATCCACCCATCAAACCATGTAGTCCGGGTAATGTTAAGATTAAGGTAGTAGACTCTAAGCCTTGTAGTGAGGAAGACAACATAGGAGTGAACCATGACCTTACATACTTACATCAACCATTCATGATTGATCACAAGAAACATTATGGGTTTAAACCGGGTCTATTGGGTCAAGATGGATTCCCAATTAGGAGTCTCTCGAAGTTGTTAGAAAATGATCCCTTTTTAGGAGAACACTTTAACTCACCCATTGACCAAAGTGAACTAGGTAAGGTTATGATGAAAGGAGCACACCCCTTTGAGCATATAATTCATCCACCAATCTTTCCTCACGTGGCATACTTCCACCCAGATGGTGTGTATCGCTACTATCACCCGCACTTAATCCTAAGTGTAGAAAAAACCTCTCCTTTATCCGTTAAATAAGGGTAGAGTCAGGCTCGTGACTCGAACAAAAACAAGCGCTCTTGGGAGGCAGCCCATGCTTTATTTGCTTTGTGTGTTTATTTATTTGTTTGTTTGTTTTTATTTGTTTCCGTATGTGTGTTTAATTTTTATCATTATTGATTCATGTTCAAAAGTAAATTGTGAAAATGCTTTATGTTGTTTTTAACTTCGTCTTAACTACATATAAAGGTATTTTGCAAAAGATAAGTGTAAGGGAAATCTAAATCGGTTTATTAGAACACAAATTAACATGAATCGTAATAATAATAAATTAACATACATATTCGTGTTTGTTTGAGTCAAATGCTTGTATCGAGTCATAATGATGTTTTGCAGGATTTCCAGGAAGTAAGGTAAAGGTTTTTCCAGAAATTTTCCGGAAACTTAAAATGAAAATTTTTGTCAGGTCATTTCTGACGGCGTCAGGGGTTATAACCTGACGGCGTCAGATTTAATTTCTAGAAATTTTTGAAAGTTTTGCTTTCATAAAAAGTTTTTATAAAATCTCCAACTTATAATCTCCAGGAATCTGCAAAGTTATCATTCCACAAGCATTATATCCTTATATATAGATTTTATCCCGCCGATGTTATGCAGGTTTTCGTGTTTGTTTTCTCAGGTTCAACAGGTTATTTTGGACAAGGAAATGTTTTGAATCAAGCTTATGGCGATGCATTAGTCATGGAGCTTCAACATTCTCTTTGGAGGAAGATTTAACCGTGTAATCTCATTATCCAACGAGCGAATCAGGGGAGTATTTGATTTCATTCTTTTACTTTATTCTTTTACATCTTGTTATTTGAACATTCGGGACAATGTTCATCTTAAGTGTAAGGGGAGGGTAAAAGTACGATTTTAGAGAATGCCATTGCGCTTGATTTTTGTTTGTTTAATAGTAGATGTGTAATAAAACTAAGAGAAATACTTGTTAAAGTAATTTTAGTGCCAAATTTAAATTTTTTTACAACACTTAGGAGTGAAACTTTGATCTTAATGAGCGTCTCACGGATAGGAGTTATATGACTAGCACAAAAAACCGTACCACTAAAAAATTTTCCACCCCCAAATATGTGAGGTTCGCCCCTAGAATTGGTAGGAAAAGCATTTATGCTATGATGTGTGTACCGGTAGCACTTAGATTCTAGAACTTGCGTTAGGACCATTCCGAGGCCACAAGTGAGACTACATTCGTGTAGTTAGATTTACTACATGATAAGAGGCATTAGGATTAACCCATTGTTTTACACCTGTGTTTTTGTTATAATTACTTTGGCTACATTGGTCAAGTAATTCTCCCACACCCTTTGCGTTGTACTCATTTTTAGTACACGATACCCCTAGTACACCCCTCAGAGCCTATCTTTTCGTTTCAACCTTTAAGCATTTTACTTAAAGGAAGAATTTGTTTACACCCCACTAAAATGTACACCCAAATCGCCTTAGCCTACCTTGTATGCACTCATTTTTAGTGCATTATTGTTACAACATTTGTTTAAACCCAAGTTAATTATCTAATTGATTACATGGTTGCTAAGTCGAGTCATATCCTTGTACATATTGTTTTGGGACGATTGGGACTCGTGGGTAAAGTACTAGTGTAATGGAGTAATGGGGAAGAACAACATTATTACCCCCATATGTGCTAAATGTTTTAAAAGTACTCCAAGTTTTTCAATTATCTTAATTCGAGTCATTAGATTAGTATTTGTAAAGTTATGTAAAAGTTCAAGTGTAAGGGGATGCAACGCCCCTATGATGTATTATTTTGGATGGTAGGGTAAAAGTGTATGCAAAAAAAAAAAAAAAAAAAAAAAAAAAAAAAAAAAAAAAAAAAAAAAAAATCAAGAAAAATACAAAAAAATGAGAAAAAAAAAAGAAAAATAGAAAAAAAACATACGGACTACCATCCCGTTTCATTTTATGTTTATTTTATGTTTATGTTTTGTTATTTTCTTTCATTAGCTTAAGATCGAGTCTAGTCTTGGCTTAGCAACGTTGTATAGTACATGTAATTGATCAAGATTTTTAACTCGCCACCAGTAAAATATCCCTTATCCAACAAAACCGTGTTTTCCTTTTCCCTACACCTAACGTTATAACCCATTTAAAAGCCCTCTTTGATAGTTTATCTTAGGTGCTTACGCCTAGTGGAGGAGGTTTTCGATCCTTTCCCAAGCCTATGGTAATCTATTTGCTATGACAGGTAGTGAGAGATATTTTCCGTTTTCATTTATGAGATTTATTTTGATGACACTTGAGAGATGTGAGTATCTAAACACTACTTGTGAGGTGCTAGTATGTAATCTCCGTGCTTATTATGATTGAAGTGGAACGAATATTTGTTGTAATTACTTTTATGTTTGCATTAAATGACCCCTAACTTGTATTTTGATTAGAATAAAAGCGCATTTGCTTGAGGACAAGCAAATCTCAAGTGTAAGGGTATTTGATGAGGCGAAAAGTGTACCGCTTTTAAGGGGTCATTTAAGCCCTAAATCGTATTTATTTGATCAAATATTGCCCTAAATCGTTCCTTTTGTCATTTTAGGTACTTTTGAGGAGAAATCTGGAAAAGGAGGCATTTTGGACGTTTTTGGAGCATAAAAGTGAAGAAAACGGCAAAGTCTCAAAATTGTGCTGAAAGTCACCTTTGACGGCGTCAACATTAACTCCAGACGGCGTCATGCCTTGGCAAGAAAAGTTGGATGTGAAATTTACTCATGACGGGCCAGTGAGTTTGCATGAGAATTCTGACGGCGTCACGCTTTAACTAAATCAAGGGCGTCACGGCTTAAATCATAAGGGGACGGCGTCACGTTATAGGTCCGACGGCGTCAAGCCTTGATAAGCCAGAATGGATTTTTGAAGAGCTAAAGAGGGACGGCGTCAAGATGGTCATCCGGGAACCCTAAAAGCGGCGAGGTGACGGCGTCACAATGCATAAGGTGACGCCGTCAGATGTCAAAGTCTATATATAGTTTTCTAATTTTTTTGTCATTAAGAGAGAGCTTAGTGTGTGGAATTTTGGGATAAAACCCTAAGACGATTTTAGCTACTTTTTCAGGGCTTTTTGCCCTGAGATCTTCCATGTTTCATTGAAAGATAAGTTATCAATTAATCATTCAATATGTCTATGTGTTGTTTGATTCTATCTTATGCTTGTCTTTTGTTTAACATGTTAGGCTAATTTTATCTTGTGTTTGCTTAGATCTAATGAAACCTAGCTATTGATTATTGGTTGTTAGTGTGTTGTTAGTTGTATTGGATGATTGTTTATCTATGTTAGGCTTAAGAAAACTGGCTAACTTCCTATTCGGTAACTTGCTTGAACGTCTTAAGAAACATGAACCAAACGCGTACTAAAGGTTTTTATGGTTGTATTTAATGCACAAGCGAATTCTAGTGATCCCATGTTAGGAGCTTCCTAGCCGGCTCGACATAGGAGTGAAGTAGGAGCTTGTAGAGTTTGGGGAAGTAAGTACGCCACCCCACGAATGGTATTAAGGAATACACCCGTCATCCACGCGACTAATACACACTAATTAACCGGTAAAAGATAGTTAGGGAGTAAGGAAATCTAAGTAAACACATTTCTCTACACATAAGTTTCTCACCACTTTTCATTTTTGTTATTTTATTTTATTTGCATTTGTAGTAATTTGGGTTAGTTGACTAGCAACTAATTCCGCCCACTCCTTCAAAACCCGAGATTTTACTTGCTTTCATAAAAATATAAAAACATAAAAAGAATCTTCCTCAACCCTTAGACCCAATTAGAGTAGCCTTTCACACCTAACGAACACTATTCCCTGTGGAGAACGATCAATCCCCGTACTTACCACTACACTATACTACATCGGTCAGGTACACTGCCTGGTGGGGTTGTAAGCCTCCTGAGATCCCTTGAGAGGTAAAACCTGTTGTAAGGTTGCAAAACCCACGCATCAGGTAATAAGCGGGGCAACGGGCTTGGGAATGAGAGAGCATAGGACTTAGAGACCTATTTATTTATCATTTCGTTGTCCATTGTTTCGGACTTTCATTTCTTTCAGTACTTGAATATTATTGTTTTACTTTGGTTTTGTTGGTTAACCCACTATGCAGTTGGGATTATCTTTTGATACCAGTCTTGATGTTTGAGACTTGGTTATTTATTTAAAAGACTTCCGCTTGCGTAATGTATGCTTTGTATGACACCATAATGTGATATCTTGACCTTGACGGGTCGGGGTGTTACAGTTATGGTATTAGAGTACTGGGTTTGACCTGTAGAACCTTAGAAATGACCTGTGAGGATATTGGGTAGACACTAGGCTTTTCGTTTGACGCGATCTCTTTCTTCACATTTTGACCCTTACGATTGTTTTGTCCTTTGTATCGTTTATGACCTTTCAGATGGTGAATACTAGTCGGAATGATGGACCCTCTGGTGCTGATGTTGATGCAGCAGTGCAGCGAGCTATTGATGCGTTACTTCTCGGTTTGACTGCACGCATCACGGACGAGATTATGAGGAACACCGCTAGTGGGAGTGGTAATGGTGGTGGTAGTGGAAATGGCGGTGGTGGTGGTGGTGGTGATGCTCCACCAGTGTCGATTCATGTGTGGTTGGAGCGTTTTGTTAAGCAGAAACCACGTTCGTTCAGTGCTGCTACTTCTCCTGTGGAGGCGGAGAATTGGATATGTCACATTGAGAAGATATTTGAGGTACTTGGTTGTGACGATGGGTTTAAGGCACGTTTGGCTAGTTACAAATTTGAGAGAGATGCCCTTAGTTGGTGGAAGGCGTATCGGATGGCTAAGGGAGGTGATGAGTTTGTTGCTGGGTTATCATGGGCTAAGTTTCGGGAGATATTCTTTCTTCAGTACTTTCCTAGGTCGGAGAAACAGAAGTTTGAGCGTGAATATCATCATATTTTCCAGTTGGATAGGGAGTCGAGTGCGGAGTATATGAAGAGGTTTGTGAGACTTGCGGGTTTCTTGGGTGCGAAGGCTGGGACTCCGGAGGAGCAGGCTATGCATTTTAAGTGGGGGTTACATGATGAGTTGCTTGAATGTGTTCTAAATACTGATTTTACTGATGTGGCACAAGTTGTCAATGTGGTCCGTAATAAGGAGTTAATGCAAGAGAGGTCTAGACGTGGAGTGAAGAGGGCTCATGAGAGTGATCATCAGCAGGTTCAGGGTAATAGTCAGAGGATTGCTACTTCGAGGGGTAATGAGTTTCGGGGTAATGACAGGCGTAGTAACAACAACAGTGGGCAGAATCAGCGGTCAGGCCGTGACCAACAGTTCAGGGGTCAACAGAGTCGTGGTAATCAGCAGGGTAATTGTGGTACAACTTCTTCAGCAAGGCAGAGGAATGTGGGGGAACAGCTTCCACCTCCTCCTATTTGTGTTGAGTGTGGGAAAACTCATCCTGGTCGTACTTGTTATAAGGTTACTGGTGCCTGTTTCAGTTGTGGTGAGATTGGACATCGGGTTAGGGATTGTCCGAAGGCGGGTGGCACCAACCGTGGGAACGGAAATGGTGGGCAGCAGACTTCTAAGGGTCGATTTTTTGCACTAAACAGGGATCAGGCTGCAGGTACTTCTGGAACTATCTCGGGTATGCTATATTTATTTGATCGTCCAATTTTTGCTTTATTTGATACTGGTGCTACGCATTCTGTGATATCTTCTACATCTGCTAAACACATTAAGACAACCGCAATACCATTAAACTATGCTTTATCTATCTCAACACCAATGAAAAATTCCGTGACCATTACTCATGAATATGTGAATTGTCCTCTTCATTTCGACGATAGAGTTCGCTCTGCAAATCTTCTTCCTCTTGATATGTATGACTTTGATGTAATTTTGGGTATGGATTGGTTGTCGGAGCATCGAGCTACGATTGACTACAATACCAGACGTGTGATTTTTGGTGATCCTTATAATCCTGAATTTGTCTACCAAGGTTCTCAGCTTGGTAAACCTATTAAGATCATATCCACTGTGAAAGCTCGCTCTTTACTGACACATGGCTGTGAAGGTTTTCTAGCTTCGATTAAGGATTCATCTTTGGAGATTCCTAGTATTGAGAACCTTTCGGTTGTTTGTGAATTCCCAGATGTATTTCCTGATGAACTCCCAGGCATGCCGCCTGAGCGTGAGGTTGAATTCTCGATTGATTTAATTCCGGGTGCTGAACCCAATTCTAAGGCTCCTTATCGTATGGCTCCTGTAGAATTGAAGGAATTGAAAGAGCAGTTACAGGAATTGCTTGAATCTGGTTCTATCCATCCCAGTGTTTCTCCGTGGGGCGCTCCGGTGTTATTTGTTAAGAAGAAAGACGGTAGCATGAGATTATGTATCGACTACCGTGAACTTAACCGTATCACCATTCGTAATCGTTATCCGCTTCCCCGCATCGATGATTTGTTTGATCAACTTCAGGGAGCGAAATTCTTTTCCAAGATCGATTTGAGGTCTGGATATCACCAGCTATGTGTGAAGGAGCAGGATATTCCTAAGACCGCGTTCCATACGAGATATGGCCACTACGAGTTCTTGGTCATGCCGTTTGGGTTGACGAATGCTCCCGCTGTTTTTATGGATTTGATGAATCAGATTTTTCACGAATACATAGATAAGTTCGTGATCGTGTTTATTGACGACATCTTGGTTTACTCTAAGACTAAGGAGGAGCATGAGCACCATCTCCGTGTTGTTTTGGAGACTCTGAGGCAAAAAAAGTTGTATGCCAAGTTTTCCAAATGCGAGTTCTGGTTAGGACAAGTTGCATTCTTAGGTCATGTCGTTTCCGCAGATGGTATCACCATGGATCCGGCTAAGGTTGAGGCTATCACCAAGTGGCCAAGACCGACCAATGTGACTGAGATCAGGAGATTTCTTGGATTGGCTGGTTATTACAAGAGATTTGTTGAGGGTTTTTCTCGTTGGTCGTTACCGTTGACTCAGCTTATGCGCAAGGGAGAGAAGTTTGTATGGACCGACGAGAGAGAAGCTAGTTTTGAAGAGTTGAAGAAGAGACTTGTTTCTGCGCCGATTCTTACTCTACCATCAGGTTCAGGAGGTTACCAGATCTACAGCGATGCTTCGAAGAAGGGTTTGGGTTGTGTTTTGATGCAGCATGGGAAGGTGATTGCATATGCTTCTAGACAGTTGAAACCATATGAGGCGAACTATCCTACTCATGATCTTGAATTAGCTGCCGTTGTCTTTGCTTTAAAAATCTGGAGGCATTATCTTTATGGTGAGAGTTGTGATATATTCACTGACCATAAGAGCCTGAAGTATATCTTTACCCAGAAGGAATTGAACATGCGACAGAGACGTTGGTTGGAGTTGTTGAAGGACTATGACACTAATAGCCAATGTTGTGGCTGATGCTTTGAGTCGTAAGTCGGGAATGATTGCTAGTCTTGACTTTGAGCCGAGGATTCTTAATGACTTAGAGCTTATGGAGGTTGAGCTGTGTGTTCGGGGTCATGATGGTTTTTGGGCTAGTTTGAAGGTGGATTCTGATTTGATGTTGAGGATTAAGGAAGCTCAGAAAGATGATGGTGAGTTATGGGCTATTGTACATGATGTGTTTCAAGGGATACACCCGTTAGGAGTCCAAGTTTTAAAATTTTTAACACGATTTACCAATGATTCAAACGAAACACATACGAGCAAGTATACTCGTCCGTATGTAGTAAGAGATAATTGAGGTAAGCCGAGGTCGTTCACTAGGATTTGTTTTGTTTGTGTGATGTGAATTTTTGTAAATAAATAGCAATCCAACTAAGCAATTCTAATTAGCAAGCAAATAAAGATGATGAAAATTCAATAATTAAAAGACTACACTTGCCTAGACTAGTTTGCACAATTCCTTTGACATGATTATGACATTGGTTCCATTTGATAATGATCAACAAATTAGATGGTGTTCTAATTCGATTAGTGGTGTACTAACTATATTGTTTCAAATACTTTCAATCCTCGTCAAGATTTAGGGATTATAAAAACAATATTTAAGAATTGATCAATCCAAGATTAACACAACTCAATTACCCGATTCACTTTCGTTTCACAAATAATTGACAACCACACTATTTAGCTTTCCAAGTTAAATTAAGTTTCTTATGAAATGGTCAATACATAAGGTAAAGCCCTCATAGACAAAGGTTTACAACTAACTTACTAACAATGTCTTTTTCAACCCAATACATCATTAGAAATTACCCAAACTTACAAACTCTTTGGTGGAGAAAACTTAAGATAGCACAACTCGTTCTTAGTGTTAACTTTTCTTTTGTGTTAGAACCAATAAGTCATAATCAATCAAATGAATAATAAATCAAACATCATCTAGGCAAGTGCATAAGGCACTTAGCCACTCATGGTAAACAAAGTAATAACCATAAGAAATTGATCAATAGTAAACATGATTGAATAGTCTTACAAAATTTTGTAATTGTAGGGTATTCACTAAGCAAGAAACACTCTTGAGAGGCTTGTATGTGGATCGAATATGTAAGAGTTTTAGAGAGAAGTAGGAGAGTTTTGGGAGCCTTTAGTGAGAGAAAGAAACATGTAATGTATTAGATTGTAAAGGTCCAACCCTTCCCATGTGTGGGAAGGGATATATATACTACTACATATTATGTCCCTAGCGGACTGTGGAGCGAGCTGACAGTGGGGAAAGCCCCGACCCACTCCACAAATATAGATACGACTAATACTAATACTAATACTAATAATACTAAGATAATATAGATAAGCCTACAAGCTATAGAAATGCTAATTAGATGCTCGGGGTGACCGAGCCTTCATCTGAATATTTATATTCCTAACAATCTCCCCCTAAGGGAGGTCACCCCGGAAATAATAATTTGAATTCTAGCATTCTTTCTTCTGAACTTGTCTTTATAGCTCGTACTCATTGAATCTTCTATGTCATAGATAGTTGTGCAAACAACAGTGATCTGAAGATGACTTCTCTTTTGTCTTGGATGAACATTGAGTTATCTTTGAAAGTATCATCCCACTTGAGTCTCCAAGTCATCTTTCTGTAGTAATACTCCATGTGATGAAATATACTTAGAGTCGACATGCTCACACGATATGGTGTCATGATCTTCAGCATCAGAGTTAGCAGAAGCTGTGTTGAAGGTCTTTTAGGGTGATCATGACTTCTTTGATGATGATGTGGTGTGAACATGTGGTGGTGGATTGGCATCTTTTCTGCAACCAGCTACAACAGCAACCAGCTACAGCATTCCACAGCAACATCCGCCAGAAATTCCTGCATACGACAGTTAGCAATAATTCGACCGGTGCTTACAAGTTTGGACTTCGAGATCGTCAACAGCATAGTGTGAAGACTCTCTCTGATCCTTACCAAGACCGTTCCTAAACGAAAACCCACAGAGGGCTTTTTAAGATTTTACCGTAGTAAATCAACGATTAGGTGAGTCGCTGGAGATCACTCCACGACTGTAGACCGGTTGAAACTGCCGCGACCACTAAGCGTAATCCACGAGGAATTACCTAAGTGACCTGCTTTCAGGGCTGCTTGATGTTGACCCTGGCAGGAGTTTCCATTCAATCATTGAGAATTACATAAGTAAATTCTCTCATGAATGTTCTGGCAGATTGCCAAGATCTGCGTAGGACTCATGAAATTACAACTGGAGTCCTTAATGTTGAACAACCAGTGTAGAAATGATTCGTGTCCCTATGAGATCTTATTATGCATCTCGTGGCTCTAGACTCTATTGTGCGTTTTGATTTGGTGATCGGAGGCTGGAGAGGACTGCCACCTTTTCAATATCATCTAACTCGGAGTGAGAAAGACGATAGGAATGCATTGAACTCCGTGACAATTGAAACAAGAATCCTTTGAGGGACCTTGAGTGGCTAGGGAGGGTTGTGCAGCGTATCACTGGGTCCATGATACTTTGTCTTCAATGCCAGCAATCAACTAAGTGATTCTGACAGCATATGTATTGACCCGGTTTCTGCCTAAGTTGTAAGGAGGGCTAATTCTTTTCACCCTTTATCTTTACAATTCTTTTTCATTCTTCAACCCCTTCAGTGCTTACCGAGACTTCATAACTAACACCTTGTTGGGTTTGTTCCAGTGTTAGCTCCATCTCAGTCGGCACTCTTCCCTCATTCACTTTTCTCCTTTTAAATCATACCTAAGGACTTCTACACTATCTAGTGGATTGTCCCTGGGTAGATCCCTCCGGCTCTGGCGGGATCGTGGGAACTTGAGCCTAACCTAACCATCCTTATAGCTCCATGCATTAATTAAAATGGTCGGTCTTTGGTGTACTTCCACGATTGCCATAAACCAAATCTTTGAAAAATTTCTCAAAGTGTTCATGATTCTGAAACACATTTTTGTAAACACTTGAGAATTTTATATTTTTCAAATGCTCCCCCTCAACATGTGCTCGGTTGATTGTTTTATAAATTTGCACATGTCAGGTGAAGCTCGCACTTTTGAATTGATTGATTTTCCAAGAACATGATCATCGCGAGACACGCTTACATCACTAGTAAACTAGCTTGAAATTATTACCCGTCCAGATCACATTCAAGGAAGATCGCTCGACATCGGTACATTCTACTCAGACACGTCCTTTGCGAGACACGCTTACATCACCAGATAAACTGGCTTGAAATTATTACCCGTCCAGGACATATCCTTTCGACTACTGACTTTAGCTATCGTCAATTCATTTGTTATGTCTGAGTCACACTCGCATGAGATGCCCAATCCTTTATGTTTTGTTAAAACCATTTGCTCCCCCTCAATATGTGCATTGATATAAGAAAGATTTTCGCACATATGGAAGAGCTTGCGTTTATGATCAAAACATTTTGCTCCCCCTCAATATGTGCCTTGATATACAAAATGTTTTTAGCACATACGGGAGAGCATACATTAACTTTCAAATCATCACATTTTATCAGAATTTCCTATTTAAATCACATTCTCTCCCCCGATCAAAAATTTCAAACCATTTGAGATTTGTGATCTCAATTGATTTAAATACATTTAGAAAAATTTGGGAGAAAATGTGGTCAGGTTTAAATGTATTCTGATTTTGGAGCATACTATGCTCCCCTTGAAACAGCGAGAGAGTGTCACTGTTGATGTTTGCACAAATTTGGCAAGGTGTCGGAAATTTGAACAAATATGCTCCCCCTCAATTAATGACCCGTTTTCCGTTAAGAGAGCTTTAGTCATTCAATTGAGTGACAGACATTTGTGAAAATTTAGTTCAATTTACCACCTTGTGTAACATCAAGACTCTCTTGAATAATCAAACAAGATAGAGAATCTTGATGAAAAGAAGACTTCTCTTCTTATATACGAAGTGATGCACTGAAACGTACATCAAGTCGGAGAAATTCACTGCTCATTATACACATATTACACATAGAGTATTACAAGATTAGGGGAAATTACATTGTAGAAATTACAAGTGCCTAATAAATGAGTAATATCACTACAAAGATCACTTATGGAGCGAGTCAGCTCATGTCGTTCTTTCCATCAGTCTGTAATCTCCTTCACGAACTCTTCCCCCAACGAAGCTTTCCAAGCTGCGAAAGATCCTTCTTGTTTTCAGTCTACGCTCTATGGCTTTCATAAACTCTTTGCTCCTTTGTACATCCAGATCAGTCCAGAACTGAGTCTTCAATTGTGGATTGTGAGGATTTAGCTTGAAGTCTTTAATCCTGAAATCCAGTGCTTCATCGATCATCCTCAGGGTACCATCGCTGAATTTATGAATCTCACTGAATTGCATCATCATAGGAGTCCCATGTTGATCAGTGAATTTGACAGCTCTTGGAGATTCGAGTACTTTAAAGTCGTGAATGTACTCGAGACCCTCACGTTCCCAATATGGCTTAGTGAGATTGAGTTTGGTCTGATAGCTCTCTATCCCTAGTTGAAAATCACTCACCCTCTGCCTGATAACAAGACCCCGGATCCATAAGTTAACAGCTGCCGCAAGCGCCTTCTTGTCGCGAGGTGGAAGATGATTCAGGTGCCCTTGAAGATTCAGAAGGAAGAGATCCTCGAAGTCACTCGGAGATAGATATTTGAAATCGCTTTCAGAAATGATATACTCCTTTTGATCAGCACGACGAAGCACTATCCTTTTAAGATACTCATATCCATACATTGGGTGAATATCAACTTTGACAACACTTAAGATTCTTAGATGAGAGCGTATACCCCGACGACTTCCCTCTCCTGCGTGCCTTTCAATGTAAAATTGTTTCTTGTGGAACCACCAATGTGTGACCCTATAAGATGCAGTAAGTTCAAACTTGTATTCTTCATCTGACCATACTTGGTCAGGCACCATTTGTTCTAGCCCAACGTCAGGGTAGTAAGCCGCCTTCATCTTGGAAATGGATAATGCTTGACGATCACCATTATTCCCAAACCGGAGATAATTCAGATCGTTGTTAAAGAAGAGATATGCTTGAATGTTCTTCTGACCTGGTGGACCATCAAAGGGAAGAGGTCGGTTGACATCGTAGGAAAGGATCCGGTCATCAACTTGATCAGTAAATAGTCTATGACATTCTTCCATTTGATATTGGAGATGAATCACATCAGGATGAAACACTTTGACGATTTCATATGCAGGACCTTCCAAGTCTTGGGGAGTGAGATTTGTGATGCCTTTCTTCTTACAGAACCAACTAATGAATGCCCCCATGTCTTTTGTTTTCGCCAGCAGTGAGTTCTCTGGAGGTGGGTTGTGTTGTGATGCAATGGTAGCTGCCCAATTGTTTTTAGGAACACTTGTGTCTGATGATGGAATAGACCAATCTGTTTCAGGAACTGGTTCTTGTTCTTCTTCTGGTACAGGTTTCACCCATGATTCCCTGTCTTCCTTGGTGAAGTGTTTACGCGTGGAGTTAGAGTCATCAGATGTATCTGTGCGTAAGAATTCCAACCACCATTTTTGATTAGGATCAATTGTTGGGATATTGGTGTTTGCAGAGACATCTTCTTCATCAGTTTGAGTAGACAAATCATCTGCAACCGATTCCTCATTCATGACAAAATCCTCAGGAGCTGGTGAGAACGAAGGCTTGTATTTTGTCATCAACAGTGGTCCATGCACGCGAGCCTGCCTTTGAAACACCCTTAGATGAGCTTGGGCCAGAAGAAGTAGTGGTTTGATCTTTACCACCAGAAGATTCAGCTGGATGATGATGAGCTTGAGCTTGGGTGGATTCTGAAGCTCCTGACATCTTTGCTGCTCCTGATCCACCAGCAGGTGGTGGAGGTGGAGGAGGATGTGGTGGAGAGCCAGGGGGCGTACGGGGTTTATCTTGTCTTCTTCTCTTCTTCTTCTTCCGTCGTTCTTCAAGCTCAGCCATGAGGAAATCCTGATTATCACGACTCATCGACTTTTCCAAGGCTTCATAAAGTCGCTGATGATCTTCATGGCCTTGATACTGACCACATTCAAACATTCGGTCATAGAGGATTGATTTCATATCAGTAGTAGGAAGATCTCTGAATCGTGACTTCATAGGAGCTTCCATTGCCCATCTGACTGCTTCCTCTACCTGATCATTCACAGCTTGAGCCACCTTTTGTTCTATATTAAGCTTTTCCACATCAAGTAGTCTCTGCTCATAATTCTTCATTGTCCGTGACATGTCATCAATGAGCTTTGTGGCGGCAGTTAGTTGTGATGCTAAATTAGATGGTACTTCTTGAGGAATGGGTGTCGATGGTGTTGCTTCAGGTGAGGGATCTACAATGATAGTTGCTATTGTGGACACTGGAGTTGTCATAGGTCTAATACCAGACATGTCTTGTTTAATTGGTACAGACACCATTGACTCCACTTCTTTATCATCATGTGGTACGTTCGTCTCTGTGGTGTTGTCGTTGGCTTTATCCAAGAAGAATTGATCACCATAGTTGAAGTCGGTGTCAAGGTTCTTCAGAGACGATAGAGTGCCAGTAGACCCTGTTGGTTCATTTAGGTGAGATTGCTCATCCTCCTTCATTTTCAGATTCTCATGAACCCCCGGGTATGTCGAAGCCACAAATTCTTCATGGTGTATTTCTTGTGGAGGTTCTGTAGTGGTTGTAGTTTTCTGATCATGAATTTCCTTAATGATGTTTTCAGACTCAGCTTCTTTATGAAATATCTCATCTCGACTCTCACCTTGATCTTGTGGATCCTTGATTACAGTATGTGTGACCTTCATCTCCTCCTTCTTTTCTTTAACAACATTACCAGACTCAGCTTCCTTATGAACTTCCTCTTCATGACTCTCACTTTGATCCTGTGGATCCTTTACTTCTGTATGTGTGATCTTCATCTCCACCTTCTTCTCTTTGTACACCTGTTCATCGCTTTCTGTATCACTGGAATCTTGGGCAACTTCCATGCTTGGTGATTCATCTTGATGTCCTTCAGAAAGATCAAGTGCTCTGGATGATCCCTGATCACGTTTCCTGAGCTCAAATCGTGTTGTTGTCTTGGATGTCGGAGATGAGATGGTAAGAAGAGTCTTAGCAGCTTGTACCTCTGTAGCTACTCCTTTACCTTTGCCCTCTACTTCAGGTAAAGGTTTACTGCTTTCAGCAACAGGTTCTCTCAGGACAACTCCTTTCGTAGTACTCTTCGTTGATTCAGCGTGTTCTTTAGCACTCAGCTCCAGGGCTTGTTGTAGATCCGGATCTTCTTCATCTCTTAGACCTAGTTCAGGAATCACCATCTCTTCATCATCATCTTGACCTTTCTTCTTGATTCTCTTGGATTTCACCTTCTTGCTCGATGCCTTCCTTTTGATCTTCTTACTTTTCTTAGATCCCTCAACCTCTGTGGGTGCATCCTTTCTTTTCTTTGACTTCGATTTAGATTGGGTTTGTTTGATGGATTTCTGGGTTTCTGGTACAGGGGTTTCGGCTTCACTTCTTACCTTATCAGAGAGGGACTTCTGATATTGCTCTATTTTGCTCAGATACTCCTTATAATAGGAGGCTTGACGAATATTATCTGAGATAAGGAACTCAGGAATAAGTCTTCCAAATACTTCTTGATCAGCTCCTTTAGCAGCCTACTTGAGATTTCCCAGAACAAATTCTTCAGAGGACAAATGGAGTGGAGAATTAGTTCTGGGATGGAACTTGTGAAGAGAGTAGAGGTGGTGGATTATCATTTTGGTGAATCTGATGCTAGGGATTAATATCTTTCTAACTTTCTTCCTGCTGGCCAGATTAGACTCCAGTTTAACTTTGTCTTCTAGGAAAGTGTGAATGGAGTGAATGAATTCTTCCCAGATCCTCTCAGCGAAATCTATGTTAGAACGTTTAACAATTCCCCATAGAATTTGAAGCACGGGAGCCCTAGGTTTTTCATAAGCCGAAGTCTTCCCAGTAAGACATAGGTTGAGAATGGTGACGAGTGTTCTCCATGGTTGATACATTTCACTGGTAACAACCGTTGACACCTTGAGGACGGTAGATGGATAACCCAAATCATTAATGAAGTGAACGAGAGCCTCGGATGTAGGAGGTTGAGTGAAGGGTTTATCAGTGACAACAAGTGAGATCTGAAGAGCTTCTCTGATGGTGTCTTTGGTCAGATCATACCATTGTTCATCTAACTGACAATGATAATTTCCGGTGTCTTTGTTGAGTTGAATCGTATTCCAGAACTGCTGTATGTAAACAGAGGGAACGGTTGCACATGCTGTGAATGCCCTGAAGAAGGTAGTTTCCTTTAAGATATCAACAGATATCTTGTAAATAGGATTGGGTTGAGGTCTTGCCACATCTATATAACAGTTGCTCCTTCCAATAGGGATCCAATTGTTCTTTGGAAGGATTTGTTCATCTGTGCGAACAGGTGTTGAGTCCTCAGGGTTTGGCTCGGAAGAAGTGGTGATCTCTGTATCAGTCATTGTATCTACAGACACACATTCACACAAAGACAGTATGCCCATACAAGTTAGACGAGAGTTAATCCTCAAGGTTAGCACATAGCCTATGTGAACATTGCAAGAGACTACAGTAAATCAAGTAGCACTCAAATATGCATCATACATTAGGCACATACTAAAGAAGCAACTGCACAACTTAAATGTATACAAGTGAGCATATAGGCAAACTGAGTTTATAAGCACATAGACAAGTTGAGATCGAGAATATGTGGACAAACTGCTTAAATGACTACACATGACAAAGTATACAAACAACATCCATGACCACATAAACAAACAGCATTCTATATCATTCAGACAAACAGAGTTCATGAGCATTTAGACAAACCTACTTCATGAGCATTTAGACAAACCGAATTCATGAGCAACTATACAAACCGAGTTCGTGGGTGCATGGACAAACCGAGTCCGTGAGCACTAGAACAAACCGAGTCCGTGAGTACTAGGACAAACTGAGTCCGTGAGCACTAGGACAAACCGAGTCCGTGAGCACTAGGACAAACCGAGTCCGTGAGCACTAGGACAAACCGAGTCCGTGAGCACTAGGACAAACCGAGTCCGTGAGCACTAGGACAAACCGAGTCCGTGAGCACTAGGACAAACCGAGTCCGTGATCACTAGGACAAACCGAGTCCGTGATCACTAGGACAAACCGAGTCAGTGAGCAATTGGGCAAACCGAGTCAGTGACCATTTGGACAAACCGAGTCAGTGAGCAATCATACAGGCGGCCACATAACCATTTAGACAAACCGCATCGAAAAATATACCATCTAAACATACACTCTTGATAAAGTTTGATCGCAATGATTACAGATTCGACAATACATTAATCAATACTCGAAATGCCTAATTACGTCTCAAACATATCAATAACAACACACTGAATTTACATACAACGCATAGCAAATATTCAACCAAGAGTCTTCAACTCACATCGTTGACCATAATCCCACGAATTAGATTAAACACTGAGAATATACACAAGGAACTATGCGAGACCTTAAGGCAATGAAACCTATCTTAACCCATCCTCACTCATAACCGAAACACCCAACAATCGACATAGTGTATCCAATAATTCATTAAACGAACAAATTCCTCAACTTGTTAGCAAAAATAGTGCACTTAACCCCAGAGACCTGCCAATCGAAACTTATGCTAACTACACCTAGTCACAAGAACAGGTTTGACTTTTTGGAGTCAACCTTCTTTCGATAAATCACCACACTACGAATCATATCTTTACATTGAAGCAATCAAAGCACATAATAACAGTTATTACTCTTAGACATGCCAATCTATAATTATACTAAGTACTCTTAGACACATGAATGAATTTGACTTTAGGAGTCAATCTTCGTTCGATAAATCACAACAATCCAAGTCTTATCTTAAGAGATGAAGCAATCAGGGCATACAATAACAGTTATTACACACAAAGATAAGATTCCCATCAATCAAAATCAGATAACAATGGACAAACCTATGATCGATTGACGCGTCGAATGAATCAACCTAGACAAAACCACATGAAACGTTAAGAATCTAGGACTGATACGAGAATAAGTCAACTGATATGAGAGAGGATCTTTAATTACCTAGGAGGAAACTCAATGGATAGACAGAACACTAGCGATCGAGGGTTTTGAGAGAGAAAAAAAACTGGGTTCGGTTTGATAAGGAGGAGAGAGAATGTGTGATTAGGGACAAACCGAGTGATATTTGATCTTAAACAACTATACCTAACACTCTACTTTGACCCAATGACACTTTTGGTCCCTGTCGTTGTTAACTTAGACAAACCGAGTGAGATTTGATCATAAATAACTATACCTAACACTCTACATTGACCCAATGACACTTTTGGTCCCTGTCGTTGTTAACTTAGACAAACCGCCTAGATGATAAGTTAAGATTCCAACTCTTGACTCTCTCAATTCAGTTGAATGGCACATTTGGTCTCTGACTATCCTGACACTAGAAAATTCTTACACTCTACAGCATCCACAGCTTTCAACCTCAACTCACAGAATTCTTATACTCAACAGCATCCACAGCTTTCAAACTCAACTCACAGAATTCCCAAACTCATAGTGATCTCAACTCACAGAATTCCCAAACTCATAGTGATAGCCCAAACAGTTGCTCTAGATTTGGCTCATAGGCAAGTTTAAATTGCTGTAACTCTCCCCCTCAATCAATGACTAACCTTCTGTACAGAAATGTAGACATTGATTGATTGAGCAGCAATTTATTACTTGATGATAACAATGAATGAACATGAATATAAAGTAATCCATGCTCAGGTGAACATCACCTTGAAGAATAGTTGTCATCAACATGACGAACTGTCTTCACCTGGGAACGCGGGTTGCTATCTAAAGTAATAGCAAACCTTGGAGACATGATTTACTTATAAGGAACAACTTCTGTTCGAGCTTCATTTAAAACCCCGTGTCATTATTGAATGACATTTCTAGGATCGTAAATGTTATCGATATCCAGAAGACATGCCTCTCCTTATTCATATGACTATATACACACAACATATGCACCTATAAACAATGATATACTATACACAACAAGCAAATGAAAAAGGATACATGAGAATCTTTTCATCAGAACAGTACGAGTTTTGAACTGAGATGTTCAAAAGTCATTGTCACCTTGCATCACAGGTGTGTTTTCTTAACCTCCTCTTTGGAAGTTGATCTCCCCTTTGGTAGCCACACCTTGAGTTTCTTCATGATGCATTCTGTGAGAGTAGCTGCACGCGGAAACCGTCTCCCTGCACTATCATAAATATTTTGATTGCATATGTATTGGTTAGTGACTATGGGGTCCTGTTTCTGTGATTTCTTGCAGACATACATAGAGGCATTCTCCGTGTCAGTAGGTACCCACTGACAACCAACTTTCTTAAATAATCTACCAGTCGGCAACCATTTTAGGCACGATCTAAATATGCTCTGTTTCTGAGGCACCTTAGTGTTTCTACGAGAGAAAGTTTCTCGTTTTTCTGCACTAGAACTATTAGGCTTCCTAGGGTGCTTCATTAATTCTACAGGCCTATGGTGACTATTTGTCGACGTAATGGATGCAGTGACATGATCATTATCTTCCTTTGTTGGTGCTATATGAGACTTATCCTGAAAATGACTCTTAGCTAATGTTCCCTTATGTCTAGGTTGTGAAGTGACTGATTTAGGCAAACTCTTAGTCTCACCAACTTGGGGAGCACGCCTTGGAGAAGGTGTTCCCAAGACTGGTGATTTGACAAACTTAGGATTCACCCTGTTCCTGGTCGACTTTTTTACCTCATTCCTACGAGAAGCTAATGAGACACTTTTCCTAAGGTTTTGTGTTTGAAGGTGATCATTATCAGCCTGTAACTCAACAGTGTTTGCGTCATGTGAGGTTTTATCATCATTGATCTTTTCTTGCAATTCATTTAGTTTGGTCCTTAACATTTTAATAGTCGCGTTCTTGGCCACCAGCTGATCTTTCAACTCATTTATCATGAAAAATTCCCGAAAGTCAGGTAATTCCGGATTTTTTGATGGAAGGTTAATTTGGAACTTTTCTTTTAATTGTTGCATTGAAATTTCAAGATCAACACAATGTTTTTCAAGTTTTGAAAATCCTTTTAAAAGTTCATTGTAAACCCTTTTTTCAATCATATCAGGTGATTTGAAAGACTCAGCCGTAGGCAAGGAATCCGACGAATTATCATGCACACTTTCATTAGAAACCGTATTATCTAGATGAGACAGATGTACCACAGTGGTCTGTGCTTGGTGTTTTTCAGGTTCGTATGATTCCTTCTCACATCTTGTAAAGTCACTTCCTGTGTTGACACCATCATCCGTCTTGTCAGATATAGTTCCATTCCTACCCAGTTCACCTTTTTTCCTCAATGAACCCCTGAACATCTCTTATCAACAGTAGCAGTGTCGTTTTGTACATTTCAACTTCTGACCCAGTATATTTAGCAAAGCATTCTTTAGTCACTTGGCAGTCATAATCATAATCCATAGTGTATTGAGAGTTGATGAACACTTGGAGTTGATTGTTGATCACATTGAGAGCCGCTCTGGATTTATCTTCAGAATATTCTTCCTTGACCAGCTCTAGTTCTAGTTGATCCAGATATAATGTCATCATGACTGTGAAATCACCAAGTTCCTGACCAAAGAGTGAAGCGAAAGCCCGTTTGTACCCCATCACGTATTCAGGTTTACCAAACAAAACCTTAATGTGTGATAAAAGTGAACTGAAGCATGCTACTTGACTGTCCTTATCATTAGCCAACTGCCTAACCTGAAGGCATTCATCCATGTGTGACCGCGAATGTGACTCATCAGTTCCATCAGAATCAGTATCATTTGTTTCTGTTATAGATGTGAAATTATAGTTCCCATGATCCTTGATAACATCGTACAGTTTGAGAACCTCCGAAATAAGGGAGTCTGAGTTAGTTGTCATAGTGAATACGGGATTTTACAGAACTTGTGATTTAACCGAGAAATTGAATCTTTCGCGGGAATTACTAAAATCACCAAGACACAAACCGCATACAAGTTTGAGAGACAAACCGAGTAGATTCAACAGATACAAACCGAGTCAACGAAGCTGAGACAAACCGAGTAGACACAAACCGAGTAAATTCTTCGGAGACAAACCGAGTCTACACAAACCGAGTACACACAGTTGGGACAAACCGAGTAGACACAAATCGAGTCTACACAAACCGAGTATGCACAGCAGGGACAAACCGAGTACGCGCAGCAGGGACAAACCGAGTAGGCACAAACTCCCAGGCACGTCACTATCACTGCCTTTTGTCCTTTTGCCTAAACGAGTAAAAAGGACAAACCGTGTCCAAGATTGACACAAACCGAGTCCAAAAGTCGACCAAAATGGACAAACCGCTGCCAAGAACAACCCAACTACAACCCACGAATTTTCTCAAAATCACCACACCGTACTTAGATCTGTGAATCCAAGCACTAAATACCACTCTAATACTATTCTTAAGCTAGAAAGTACAAAGAAAACCAACTTCTAAACACTAAACAAAGTACAATGATGAAATTTATGCTACTTGAACAAACCGAACTAAAACCTTAAAAACTACAAATCTAAACAAATCTAACCAAGAAAAAACTTAAAGAACTACACAAATCCAGTATAAAACAACCTCTAATCACTAAACAAAAACACAAAATGAACCGTATGCAACTAATCAAACCGAACAAGAAAGATCTTGAAAACTACAAACCGAACAAGAAAGATCTTGAAAACTACAAATCGACCCAAGTATAAACACCTCACAAACTACACAAATTCGTGAATACCAACTCTCATGGACCTAACCATGGCTCTTGATACCAATTGTAGGGTATTCACTAAGCAAGAAACACTCTTGAGAGGCTTGTATGTGGATCGAATATGTAAGAGTTTTAGAGAGAAGTAGGAGAGTTTTGGGAGCCTTTAGTGAGAGAAAGAAACATGTAATGTATTAGATTGTAAAGGTCCAACCCTTCCCATGTGTGGGAAGGGATATATATACTACTACATATTATGTCCCTAGCGGACTGTGGAGCGAGCTGACAGTGGGGAAAGCCCCGACCCACTCCACAAATATAGATACGACTAATACTAATACTAATACTAATAATACTAAGATAATATAGATAAGCCTACAAGCTATAGAAATGCTAATTAGATGCTCGGGGTGACCGAGCCTTCATCTGAATATTTATATTCCTAACAGTAATGATGATTACAAGTAATGAAGAACACTTGTGAAATGATCAACAATGATCCTTGCGTAATTGAAGTTATGATTGGTAAGAGTTTTAGTCTCCTTTTCCTGCGTTTTCCTCCTCTTTGTCGCCCCAAATGTAAGAGAAAATAGTGACAGAATTTTGTTGTAGTTTATTGTATCTTTATTGTTCTTCTCTCTATGTTTTTCTTATCCTTATATAGGGAGATTACCCTTTGCCAACAAGAAAAAAACTTGGGCTCCATGTGTCATAATGATGCAGGAACTTTAGTGATTAGAAGTAAATGATTGGCCTTGGTGTTAATGGTGCTTAAAGTGAAGAGTTAATGCAACTCTTCATGTCAATTTTTCTGCATACCTCAGGTATAAAAATGTAGACCCTGGGTATGGGTGACCGCGACGGCTATACCTCAGGCATGAATTCTTATACCTCAGGCATGAGCTCCCCTTCTTTAAACCTTGGGTCTAGAAACTTAAACCTTGGGTTTAGACCAAGTCTTGCACATAACTTTCAACTCAGAGCTAGCATATAATTCCCACTTGTAACACACTTCTTGGCACTTATTCTTGACTTCATTTCCACATCTTTCTCTTGAACTTGAACATAATCATAGCATGAATCTTTGTCTTGAACGGAAAACTTCACTTCGCGCATATTTACTTGATTTTGTCGACTTTTCTTCATATTTTTCTCTATTTCCTTCGACATAGTTGTACCTGAACCTAAACACATCTTTTGCACCTTTTAAGCGTAAAATGTTCATAAATACAACCAAATAACATGCATAATCATAAGAATAACGCTATAAAAACATGTTCAAAATGAGCGTTATCAAATCCCCCACACTTACACATTGCTTGCCCCCAAGCAAATCTAGCTTTTATGAAAATCCATATGATAAAAACGAGATGCAAATCTATCCAGCACAAGTACAAGATAAGATCCATCAATTTTAGGCTTATAAATGAAAAGATGAGATGTTTGACAATACCTTAATGATTCTCTTGCCTGATAACATTTTAAGACACCTCACGAAAGGAATATGAAGTATGATTCACTCAACACTCATTTGTAGTGATTGGAAAATATAATATAATCACACTCATTGCGCAGATATAATCCAAATATTACCATAGGCTTGTACAAGAAACAAAACTCAACCGACGTGGCGTAAGCACCAAATGTAAACATCTAAGAGGACTTTTATTCTGGTTTAAGGTTTCAAGGGTTATATGAGACTATTGTGTCAGTATCTCATGTAAAACATAATAGCTCGCTAACAACGAAGTCTCGAATTATTAAATAACGGATGGTCACTAAGGATAACCTTAGCTCGCTAACAACGCTATCTCATTCCTCAAGAAATCGGATGGTCACCACATGTCATTACACTTGATAACTTCACAAAGTCAAAATGGGTAAGGATAAGACATGGGATATATATATATATATATATATATTTGGTTTTAATATTGAAAAACTTTACAAATAGCCAAAGTCTACAACCAAGTGCTACTAGCTACATCACCACTTTCCTTTGAAATTGAGATTCTTCCTTGATATCATACATTCATAGCTCATTGGCTATCCATGTCATCAAACAACGACGATGACTTATTCTTTTTTTTTTTTTTTTTTTTCATACCAATATATAATCCATGAGATTATCATGGAGTTCGCAACTTTCTCATTTTCAAGGATTCCCACATAACAACCATCTTTCCAAGTAGCTAGTAACCAACCAAGACTTGACTAAGGGTAAGGTTAAGGCTAAAGGTGAGAAATCTTTTTATATTTTTCTGTTGTAACAAAATGAAAAGACTGGCTCGTAGGGTGAACTAATGGAATCTAGCACTAAAAAATGAGTGCTAACAAATGGGTCCATGGAAGTGGTTAACTAACCAATGTGGCTAGCTAATATATCAATATGTGTAAAATGGAAGGCCATTTGGTTTAATTCCTAAGGTAGCCTCTTATCACGCGAATACATTTATATCACACGAATGTGATCTCACTACAGTCTGGTAATGATTTGCATGTACAAGTTCTAGAATAAATAAGATCACTGGCACACTCATAGCAAAAAGATTAGAGCATAAAAGATATATGCTATATAAGAATAGGCTTCAAATCCTCACAATTTAGTTGAATGGGTTATGGTTGTGCTGTCAATGTTATCAATCCAAAAAAAATGGATTGCAATGCCAATCAGGACACATCTCAAATTTTCAAAAATTACATGTTTTATTAGTGGATTAATCTAGTTATTCTTTATCAATTATTCTCAACGTGCGAAAACAACTAGATAAAAGGGGCAAACAGTTTAAAAGTCAGCTCAAATTTATAGAAAAATTTAAAAATCTAGATCATTTCCTATTTCCTCCCCCCCACACTTAAGTTTGACATTGTCCTCAATGTTAAGAATGATAAATCATAAAAATAGGGAAATGAAACATAAGAGAAATGATATTGCCTGAGCTTAAGGAATAGGAGAATTTCATTTGATTTCAAGATCAAGCATCCTAACCTGCATAATCATCAAAACAAAAACACACAAAAATGCACAATATTTTTGTATTTTATTATTCATAATATTAAGGCCCCCACACTTATGGTGAAACCATCCGGGCATAAAAAACAAACACACGGGTTGCCTCCCGAGAAGCGCTAAATTTATTAATGAGTCATCAGCCCGACTTATTCTTTCTTACTTTGGTGGTTTATCTTTAGGATTCTTTCCTAATTTCTTTGGAATATACACCACATTTCCTTTTACTATTCCTTTTCCAGTTTTATCAATATCATGCAACTTTGCGGTATTACACGTTCTAGGAAGAACATCCCAGATGTAACCAGTTTCCGCAACCCATTGTATTACTTTTTTATAATCGGCTGGAAAAGGTGCCATGAAGGGAATAGCAGCATATTTCTTTTTATCGAGCATTTCAAGTGGAATTTCCTCACTTGACATTTCATTTAATTGCTCCTCATCATGGTATAGTTTAATTCGATGTCCATTAACAATGAAAGTTCCACCCTTCTTATCATATAGTTCAAGATATCCGGATGGAAAACCATGTTTTACCACGAATGGACCAAACCATTTGGTTCTGAGTTTAGGAGCTTTGAATTTATACTTTGAATTGAACAAAAGAACTTTGTCTCCAGCCTTGAATTCTTTACGGATTCTTAGCTTCCTATCATGATAAGCTTTTGTTCGAGCTTTGTATAATTTTGAGTTTTCATATGCTTGGAGTCTCAATTCATCGAGTTCATGTAATTGTAAAAATCATTTTTCTCCAGCGATTTTTAAATCAGGATTACATTGCCTCAATGCCCAGTAAGCACGATGTTCAATTTCAAATGGTAAATGACAATTTTTTCCATATATAAGTCTATACGGGGTTGTACCAATTGGAGTTTTATATGCGGTTCTAAATGCCCATAGAGCATCATCGAGTTTCCTTGACCAAACAAAAGGATTATCCTTAACTGTTTTTTCAAGTATTCTTTTTAAAGCTCTATTGGTGTTTTCAACTTGACTACTGGTCTGAGGATGGTATGCTGTTGAGAAACGATGGTGGACCCCATATCTTTTCATAGCTTTTTCCATTTGATGATTGCAAAAATGAGTTCCTCTGTCGCTTATCAAAGCTTTTGGAATTCCGAATCGAGAGAAAAGCTTTTTCAGAAAATTCACAACTACTCGAGCATCGTTAGTGGGTAAAGCTTCTGCTTCCGCCCATTTGGAAACATAATCTATTGCAACGAGGATGTATTCGAATTTATGAGATTTAGGAAAAGGTCCCATGAAGTCAATTCCCCAAATATCAAATATTTCAGAAACTTGGATACTTTTTTGTGGCATTTCGTCTCTACGAGAAAGATTACCAGATTTTTGGCATGCATCACAATTCTGCACAAGTGTATGTGCTTCTTTAAAAATCGTTGGCCAATAAAATCCCGCATCAAAAACATTTTTAGTGGTGGTGGATGGTCCATAATGTCCTCCGGTTGGGCCGTGATGACATTCATCAAGAATTTTTCGAGTTTCGGAACCACACACGCATCTTCTTATTATACCATCGGGGCACATTTTGAATAGATACAGTTCATCCCAAAAATAATATTTTAAGTCTGCAAAGAATTTACTACACTCAGCATGAGATAGACCTTTTTGTAATATTCCTCCAGCTAAATAATTTGCATAATCAGCAAACCATGGAATTTCTTCATCTTCAATTCCTATAAGAGTTTCGTCGGGAAAGTAATCATCAATCTCGTTTTCACCTAATTCCTCTAAATTTGGATTTTCTAATCTAGATAAATGATCTGCCGCCACATTTTCTGCGCCTTTCTTATTCTGGATTTCAATGTCAAACTCTTGAAGCAATAAAATCCATCGGATAAGACGTGGTTTTGCATCTTGTTTAGCAAACAGATATTTCAGAGCTGAATGATCGGTGAATACAATTGTTTTTGATAAAACAAGATAGGAACGAAACTTGTCGAATGCAAAAACTGCAGCTAAAAGTTCTTTTTCAGTCACTGTGTAGTTTTGTTGGGCACTATTCAAGGTTTTGCTAGCAAAATATATAGGACGAAAATGTTTACCATCTCGCTATCCTAATACTGCTCCAACAGCATAATCACTTGCATCGCACATGAGTTCAAACGGCAACGACCAATCTGGTGAAACCATAATTGGTGCATTTGTTAGCTTGTTTTTTAATGTTTCGAATGCCTTGATGCACTCTTCATTGAAATCAAAGACTGAATGTTTTTCAAGCAATTTCGTCATTGGACGAGATATTTTTGAAAAATCTTTAATGAATCGACGGTAAAATCCCGCATGTCCCAAAAAACTTCTAACACCTTTAACGTTAGTTGGGGGTGGTAACTTAGCAATAGCATCAATTTTTGCTTTGTCAAATTCGATCCCTTTACTCGAAATCTTGTGACCAAGGACAATTCCTTCTGTCACCATAAAATGACATTTTTCCCAATTAAGTACGAGATGAGAAGTTTTTTATCTTTCAAGCATTTTATCAAGATTGGAAAGGCACGACTCAAATGAGTCTCCAAATACTAAAAAATCATCCATGAATACTTCCATGGAGGTTTCAAGCATATCTTGAAAAATAGCAATCATGCATCTTTGAAATGTTGCTGGTGCGTTACAAAGACCAAAAGGCATACGCCTATAGACATATGTGCCGAACGGACACGTGAATGTGGTTTTTTCTTGATCAGCTGGATCAATTGGAATTTGAAAGTAACCGAAAAATCCATCGAGAAAGCAAAAGTATTTGTTCCCCGCAAGTCTTTCCAACATTTGATCCATGAACGGTAATGGAAAATGATCTTTTCTGGTGGCATCATTTAATTTTCTATAATCAATGCATACCCGCCAACCAGTGATAGTTCTTGTAGGAACAAGTTCATTACGTTCATTAGTTACGACAGTTGTTCCTCCTTTCTTAGGAACACAGTGAACAGGACTCACCCATGAGCTATCCTCAATAGGATAAATAATTCCAGCGTCAAGAAGTTTGATTATTTCTTTCTTAACTACTTCCTTCATATTTGGATTGAGTCTTCGTTGTCTTTGAACAACTGGTTTAGAATCAGTTTCAAGATTTATTTTATGTTTGCAAAAGTTTGGACTTATTCCAGGAATATCAGAAGTTTTCCAAGCAAAAGCTTCTTTATGCTTTTTGAGTATAGAAACTAGTCGTTCTTTTTCATCAGGTTTAAGTTTTGAAGATATGACAACTGGAAGAAGAGAATTCTCTTCCAAAAATGCATATTCCAAATGATCAGGAAGAGGTTTCAAAACTAGATCTGCTGGCGGTTCTTCAATTGAGGTTGAAATTCTCATATCATTATTGAATTCTAACTCTTCAAAGTTAGTATTTTCTTCCTCCAAAATTTCTTCGATGTCAATCTGCATAAATTCAGCAAATTCTCTATCGAGATCTTCATCACTGATTTGTCCAGATGTTTTATGAGTCTTAATTCTTTCATCAAGCAACTCATCGAATGTTTCTTCTGTTATATCATCGATAACATCAATGCTATAACAAGTGTCATCATTAGCATGAGAATACTTCATTGCTTGATTAATTGAAAAAGAAATTCTTTCATCCCCAACTCCAAGGTTGAGTTCTTTGTTTTTTACTCGAATGATAGCATCTGCAGTATTTAGGAAAGGTCTTCCTAGAATTAATGGAACTTTGCTATCTTCTTCCATCTCCAGAACAACTTGAACAAGCATATTTTCAGCTACTCCAATAGGATACTGGATAGTATGGTTGGCTAATCGTATACTCATTCTTGTTGGTTTCAATGTTTTGATTGAAAGTTTCGCATACAACGAGTATGGCATAAGATTGATACTTGCACCAAGATCGGCTAAAGCATCACAAGTGATTGAATTTCCCAAGGTACATGGAATAAGAAAACTTCCTGGATCACCGAGTTTCTTTGGTAATTTATTTTCAATTATTGCAGAACAATCTTCATTTAAGAAAGTAGCGGAAATGTTTTCCATTTTGCTTTTATTATTAACAAGTTCTTTCAAAAACTTCCCGTAATTGGGCATTCCAGCTAGAACATCAACAAGAGGAACGTTGATTCTAACTTCTTTTAGTAAATCAATGAACTTTCCATATTGTTCTTCCATTTTTTCCTTCCTCAAACGTTGAGGGTATGGAATTCTTGGTTTATATGGTTTGAGTGTTGGAGTAGGTTTATCAACTGGTGTAGAAACTGGTTCATTTTCTTTAGATTCCTCTTCTACTTCATCCCCACTATTATTTTGGACAACAGGAGTTGTTTGGGTTGGGTTGGGTGGTGGATCATAAGATAGACCACTACGAGTATATATATCATTCACATGCTCATTTCTTGTTTGAGGTGGAAGATAATTTCCAGATGATGATGGTTTTGGATTGGTTTGAGTATTACTTGGCAAGGTACCGGATGGTCTTGCAGCGAGTTGATCAGAAAGATGACCAAATTTGGTCTCAAGATCTTGGATAGAAGCTTGATGATTCTTTTGACCTTGTTCAACCTTGCTTTTAAGCATAAAGAATTGATTTTTCATGAATTCGTTCGTTTGTTTTTGAGCATGCACAAATTCACGCATGGTTTTTTCGAATTCAGATTCTTCGTTTTTTGTTTCACGAGAACGATTTTCATCATGAAAAGATGTTTGACGGTTTTCATCACGAGTTTGGGAACGATTATCATCCCTTGGTGGACGATCTTGCCAATCTCGAGAATTTCTACCGTAGTAGTTTCCACGATATCCTCCTCCTCGATATCCTCCAGAAACATAATTAGCTTCTGCTTCGGGACCTCCCATGGGTTTATCATCACACTCGGATGAGGAGTGATTTCCAACACAATGAGTACATCCCTCACGAATTTCTTTAATTTCTTTTTGGATACTTTCGAATTTGGAATCAATTTTAGAGGTAAAATCTTTCATCATATCCAAGATTTTGGAATTTTCATGTGTTGCTTCCGCAAATGCAACTGTTTTTTGTTGAGGTTTAGTTTTGGCATCTTTAGACCAATCAAGCTTAAGGAGTACACGGTCTTCTAATAAATTGTAAGCTTCATTAGGAGTCTTATAAAGGAAAATTCCTCCGGCATCAAGTATGCCTTGAGTTGCGTCATCTAGACCATGGTAAAAGATTTGGATAATATTACCACGTGACAATCCATGCCCATGACAACTACGGAGCATGTTTTTCATTCGAAGCCAAGCTTCAACAAGATTTTCTCCTTCTTTTTGAGTAAAACTACGAATTTCACCTAAGAGTCGATCAAACATGGCTGGTGGAAAGAAACGTCCAACAAACGCTCTTCTCATTTGGTCCCAAGTTGTAATCACTCCGGGGCTTAATTCATTATACCAAATTTTCGCTTCTCCGGTGAGAGACGATGGAAAAAGTTTAAGTCGGATTGAATTTGGATCGGTAGTTCCATAACGAAACATGTCACAAATTTCAAGGAAATCGGCAATATGTTTATGTGGATCAGATTTAACTCTACCATAAAATTGGTTGTCTTTAATCATAGAGAGATGATGACCTTTGATAGTAAAATTTTCTCCTAGATTCACGGGAATAATTACGGCTTCGGGCGTAGGAGCTACTACCCTATTGGTACCCCACATGGGTTGATCGTCAGCCATTGGAAATGGTATTTCTTGAAAAAGATTAACGATTGGATGAACTTCGGAAAGGTTTTCAAATGGTGGATTTTTGGTTCTTGGTTTTCTTTGATCGGGTGGAATAAATGGAGTTTTATTTTTACGAAATAAACGTTCGGGATTAGACAATGCTGAACTTAATTCTTCGTTAGAAGAACGAGTGGTCATACACGAGAAAAACGAGCCTATCGAAAAGGATTTAAAAACTAAATTTTTTTTTATGGTCAGGCCGGCGGTATGGAATTACTGGCCGATGGTTTGGTCGAATTCGAAAAGAAAATTTTAGACAGAAAGATTATACCGCCCAGTTTTGATTTATACCGGCGGTTTTGGACTTAGAAAATTTTTTTTATATATTTTTTTTACGTGATACTGGCGGTTTGGATTTTTTAGCCGACGGTATGGTCGAACAGTAAGATTATACCGCCCGGTTTTGATTTATACCGGCGGTATGGGAGAAAAATTTAGAAAGAATTTTTTTTTTTTTTTTTTTTTTTAGAGAGAACCTAAAGAATACGCTAAAGAGCAACAATACTAGTAAGATTAAAACTAATGAATTATAAGCAAAAACTCACTCTAACGAGATTCAAATCCCCGGCAGCGGCGCCAAAAACTTGATGTGTTTCAAGGGATACACCCGTTAGGAGTCCAAGTTTTAAAATTTTTAACAAGATTTACCAATGATTCAAACGAAACATATACGAGCAAGTATACTCGTCCGTATGTAGTAAGAGATAATTGAGGTAAGCCGAGGTCGTTCACTAGGATTTGTTTTGTTTGTGTGATGTGAATTTTTGTAAACAAATAGCAATCCAACTAAGCAATTCTAATTAGCAAGCAAATAAAGATGATGAAAATTCAATAATTAAAAGACTACACTTGCCTAGACTAGTTTGCACAATTCCTTTGACATGATTATGACATTGGTTCCATTTGATTATGATCAAAAAATTAGATGGTGTTCTAATTCGATTAGTGGTGTACTAACTATATTGTTTCAAATACTTTCAATCCTCGTCAAGATTTAGGGATTATAAAAACAATATTTAAGAATTGATCAATCCAATATTAACACAACTCAATTACCCGATTCACTTTCGTTTCACAAATAATTGACAACCACACTATTTAGCTTTCCAAGTTAAATTAAGTTTCTTATGAAATGGTCAATACATAAGGTAAAGCCCTCGAAGACAAAGGTTTACAACTAACTTACTAACAATGTCTTTTTCAACCCAATACATCATTAGAAATTACCCAAACTTAATAACTCTTTGGTGGAGAAAACTTAAGATAGCACAACTCGTTCTTAGTGTTAACTTTTCTTTTGTGTTAGAACCAATAAGTCATAATCAATCAAATGAATAATAAATCAAACATCATCTAGGCAAGTGCATAAGGCACTTAGCCACTCATGGTAAACAAAGTAATAACCATAAGAAATTGATCAATAGTAAACATGATTGAATAGTCTTACAAAATGTTGTAATGATGATTACAAGTAATGAAGAACACTTGTGAAATGATCAACAATGATCCTTGCGTAATTGAAGTTATGATTGGTAAGAGTTTTAGTCTTCTTTTCCTGCGTTTTCCTCCTCTTTGTCGCCCCAAATGTAAGAGAAAATAGTGACAGAATTTTGTTGTAGTTTATTGTATCTTTATTGTTCTTCTCTCTATGTTTTTCTTATCCTTATATAGGGAGATTACCCTTTGCCAACAAGAAAAAAACTTGGGCTCCATGTGTCATAATGATGCAGGAACTTTAGTGATTAGAAGTAAATGATTGGCCTTGGTGTTAATGGTGCTTAAAGTGAAGAGTTAATGCAACTCTTCATGTCAATTTTTCTGCATACCTCAGGTATAAAAATATAGACCCTGGGTATGGGTGACCGCGACGGCTATACCTCAGGCATGAATTCTTATACCTCAGGCATGAGCTCCCCTTCTTTAAACCTTGGGTCTAGAAACTTAAACCTTGGGTTTAGACCAAGTCTTGCACATAACTTTCAACTCAGAGCTAGCATATAATTCCCACTTGTAACACACTTCTTGGCACTTATTCTTGACTTCATTTCCACATCTTTCTCTTGAACTTGAACATAATCATAGCATGAATCTTTGTCTTGAACGGAAAACTTCACTTCGCGCATATTTACTTGATTTTGTCGACTTTTCTTCATCTTTTTCTCTATTTCCTTCGACATAGTTGTACCTGAACCTAAACACATCTTTTGCACCTTTTAAGCTTAAAATGTTCATAAATACAACCAAATAACATGCATAATCATAAGAATAACGCTATAAAAACATGTTCAAAATGAGCATTATCAATACAAAATGTTGAGGATGGTAAGCAGTCAGATTTTCGTGTGGATGTGGATGGTGTTGTTTGGTTTGGTGACCGTCTATGTGTTCCAGATGATTCTACTCTTCGTGAAGCTGTGCTTTCTGAGGCACATAGTTCTCTGTTCTCTATTCATCTAGGTTCGACTAAGATGTACCATGATCTTAAGCAACATTTTTTGTGGAATGGGATGAAACAGGATGTAGCTTTGCATGTGGCTAGATGTATGACATGTCAGCAGGTTAGGATTGAACATCAACGTGCAAGTGGTCTCTTGCAACCTCTTGACATTCCTACATAGAAATGGGACCAGATATCTATGGACTTCGTTACCGGTTTACCTCGTACTCTTCGAAAGCATGACGCGATATGGGTCGTTGTTGATCGTCTGACCAAATCTGCTCATTTTCTCCCCATTCGTGTTGATTATTCTGTGAGTCGTTTGGCTCAGGTCTTTCAGCAGGAAATTGTTCGGTTACATGGTACGCCATCTTCTATTGTGTCCGATCGTGATCCTCGTTATACGTCTCGTTTCTGGAAAGGGTTACATCAAGCCTGGGGTACTCGGCTTAAATTCAGTACGGCATTTCATCCTCAGACTGATGGGCAGTCGGAGCGGACAATTCAGACCTTGGAGGATATGTTAAGGTCTTGTGCTTTAGAGTGGACAGGCCACTGGGATGATTACTTGTGTTTGGTGGAGTTTGCTTACAATAATAGTTGGCATGCTAGTATCAGAATGGCTCCGTTTGAGATGTTATATGGACGTAAGTGTAGAGCCCCGGTTTGTTGGAATGAGGTCGGGGAACGACTCATTGAGGGACCAGAATTAATTAGGATTACTAATGAGAAGGTGGCTGTGGCCAGAGAGAAATTGAAGGAAGCTCGTACTAGACAGAAGAGCTATGCTGACCGTCATCGTCGTGATGTTGTGTTTAACTCTGGTGATCGTGTTTTCTTGAAGGTTTCTCCTTTTCGAGGCGTTAAGCGTTTCAGTATGAAAGGGAAGCTTAGTCCACGTTATATCGGTCCGTTTGAGATTCTTGATCGGGTTGGTGAGGTATCTTATCGCTTGGCGCTACCTACCCAATTATCGCATGTGCATGACGTTTTTCATGTGTCACTTCTTCGTGGGTATAATTATCATCCGCTTCACATTGTGTCTTGTCCGTTCAATCAAATTCGTGAAGATCTTTCGTATAGTGAAGAACCTGAGGCCGTTTTGGAGCGTCAGGAAAGAGTCATGAGAACTAAAACCATTCCGTTCGTAAAGATTCTTTGGAATAATCATCTTGAGAGCGAGGCTACTTGGGAGACCGAAGAATCGATACGATCCAGTTATCCACATTTTTCTTTTTGACTTGGTACGTATTCATTTTGATATCGATTTCGATTTCGTATTTCGTATTTCTATTTCGACTTCGTATTTCAATTTCGCGGACAAAATTTTCTTATAGAGGGGAAGAGTTGTAAAACCCAAAATTTACCATAATCTGAAATGACCAAAATACCCCCTAATTTTGAAATTTTAAGAACTTATAAAATCATATAAGTAACATCATTTGCACTTGGCCTAAAGTAACTAAAACTTCAAGTTTCCTAATAAACTAAGTTAATAAAACTTTGCATTATAATTTAATTTGTCATAAACAAGTAATTCTACACACCAAGAAAATACTAGGCGACATTCTATGTGACCAATACCTCAAGAATTTCGGCCAAAGGAATAAGAAGGGATAAACATACATTAAATTTGAATGATATCTCAATCCCACTAATTAGGTCCTTCCTTATTAAACCTTACCAAAATATACGGTTTATATTCCAAATCCTTATAACCGAACTTTGCAAACCCTAAAAACATCACACCAAAAAGTTTCGACTGCTATATTGTTTCTCTCTTCTTGTTCGATCCAAACCAAGCAACAAAGGAGGTTCTTTGGTGATCTTTACTTTGTGATCTAGACTTTTTGTTCCGTAGTTGTGGAGGTAATCTTGCTCGTGACTTTGGAAGCCATTCGAAGGGTATAAGCTAGGGTGTTCGGCTAAAAATTTCTGTGGTGGTTCGATCTTTGTTCTTCCTCTTCTTTTGATCACGCTACAAGGGTAACGTGTATCTATCCTTGTTCAATACCACTCTTCTTGTTTAATTCTTGTTCGATCCTTGTTGGGTCTTGTCGAATTTATATGCATAAGATCATAAGAAAGCTACATAAAATCATAGAATATCTCACATAAAATAACAAGTCTATAAGCCCTATATAAATCGACCTATGTTCATTATTTGGATTCGAGTTGTTATAATCATGTTAAAGACCATATATGAGTCGACCCATAAGTGTTTTATATCATTTATACCCGTTTTGTATTAATAGAAGGGTCATTGGAATGTTTGCACATAAAATAATGAACACTAGCTACTGCCCAGGAATAATGGGTCAAATTGATTCGATTGTATCTTGATGATGGTAAAGTGTTTTTGAGTGTTTCTGGAGTCTAAAACTAATTTTAAGAAAATAGCTTTCTGGAAATATAAGCCTTGTAATTTTTAGAGGTCGGGAAGATACACTTTTTGATTTTACAAGTTCATGTGTCAAAACGGGATTCGTATGTCTGGAAAAACAGTCCGTGTTTTTGATTTTTAATTTGCAAACCATGTCGAATTAGAAGATGCCCTTTTACTGGATTCATATTTCATATGTTTAGTAATTACTGTAATGTTTGTAGATTTTTATGAATTATTTTGATGGGGTAAAGAAATACAAACTTTTCGTATGTAAAATCTGAACAGAAATCTGGACGAGTTGACTTAAGGGATTTTTAGACTATAGTTATACTAGCTAATAAATTCTGGAAAAATTTATGTGAGTCCTAAAGACGTGAAAGTAACTGTGTGAATTTTTGTAGATTTATTTCTGAGTTCTAACGTGATTCATAAATTTGGCAAAACGTGACAGATTCGTATATAACGTGTTTGAATAGAATTTGTAATAAACAAAAATTTCAAATTGGCTTGTAAAAATGGTTAACAACGTGTTTGAATAGAATTTGTAATAAACAAAAATTTCAAATTGGCTTGTAAAAATGGTTAAGTGAACAGTAATGATGAGTTAATACTAGATTAGCGTTCACTAATGACTAGGGAATTTTACGGATTGTTACAGCTTCGTTCAAACATCTCCTACACAAACTCAATAGATCGCTGGCGTGAGCCCTCGACTCCTCAAACAACGGATGGTAACCAGCGTGTATCCCTGGTTCGCTGGCGCGTTATTTTCATAACGGATGGTCACCAAGACACACTCGAGATCGTTGGCGCGTCATTCGATTAGTCAAAAACTCAGATGGTCACTACCTTATTCATGCACTTGACATTCTCACTATGCCATTACTATATCCGGATGCTCGAAAGCTAACAACGAATATAGTAACTTGGTAAAGGGTAGGGATAAAACTTTGGGAAATATATAAAATTGGTGTAAAAATAAAATAACAAACAAATAGATTAAGTCCTAACAGGTGTGGTTAATTACTTCCCAACCATCCCATGAAGAAGACACAAATCATAGACTAACTCATGCTTTAAGTAGGTAGACACGAATTACACTCAATAATGTCTCAATCAAAGAATAAACCTTAGTTGGCGTTCCCATAACGGCCAACTCCCTTGCAATCCATAAATATAATACAACAAGTAGTAGCGATATCTCTACTAGTAAATAACTGTACATCGTTGGTTTATAACACGTACCAATGAATAATCGATTCGTTCAAAATAATAAATCGGTTAAGTTTAGACAATACCGATTATCACACTTTCTTTTTCTTTTCTCTTTTTTCGATTTTTTTTTTTAATAACAAACTAATGGTGTAAAATTTCACCACATCACCATCATAATAAATCTGGATAATGTTTCTCCATACTTTTCATAACTTCAGATATAAATGTAATAGTGAAAGTAGTAAACACACGAAAAACAAAAATACAATATCTACTTTAACTTCCCATTGCATTGTACAATTCCTGACCTAACCATAGATAATAATTACGCACACAAACACAGGAAACGAGGGGAATACACACTTTTACCAAAAGCAACTAACCACGGACTTAAATCTACAGGGTAGGCTAAGGTGTAAGGGTGTAACGAAACATTTTAACATTGGTGTAAGAAACGAAAGGAATGGCTCTGAGGGTTTTTCTAGGGTATCTTACTTTAAAAATGAGAGTAACAAAAAGGTTTATACGGGGGTTAACTAACCAGTGTAGTTAGTTAATAACACATAACATATATAGGCTATTTGGGTGTAATCCTAAAAATTTACCAAGTTAGACAAGTCACTCCAATTATATCAATAATACTCATTATGGTGGTCTCGAATAATATATAAGCCAAATTCTAAAGTTTACTACAATAGAATTTGTGTAAAATATTGGAAACTGAATAGGCTTAATTCTCACAATTTGGAAATAAGGGTTATGTGTGCGGTCATGCAACTTAGATTTAACAAAAACATGCTAGAAAAATTTAAAATTTAAGCATATTAAGCACATATTAAGCAAATTTTTTGAAAAATAAGGACAAATGACGTTCTAATTCTCCACCCCCCCCCCCCCCCGCCCACTTAAGATAAACAACGTCCTCGTTGTTTAAAATTGAAATTAAAAACAGGAAATGAAAAGAATTAAAACGGAAAACTCCCCTGAGATTTGCTCGGTATGATCCTCCATTATCCGTTTGTGAGCAACTTTTTATTTTCTATGTGGAATGGCGTCTAAATGCCAACATGGCTACAACACACAGAAAATGCAGAATGTATGTAAACCACCACTTCTTCATAAACAACCTGTGTTAATTTGAAAATCACAGCTAGTGAACATCTTGTTAATCGATGGTTAGTAAAAATAATCCTAAATTAAAAATAAAAACGGGAAATTTCATCAGGTCAGTCGATACGCCGCATCCATGGTAAGGGATGCGCCGTATCCAGCCTGGAATAAAATACGAGTCAGAAATTTGATACGACGCATCCTTAAACGTGGATGCGCCACATATAAACAACCGACAGAATGTTCAAAGTGCAGAAAATTAAATGCAGAAAATAAAGGATAGATATGACCTGTGTAGTCGATACGCCGCATCCATGGGAAGGGATGCGCCGCATCGATGTGCATGTCTGACAGACTCTATGACAGAAAACAGTAAAGATAAACCCGGGTTGTCTCCCGGTGATCACTTTTCTTTATTCCAGAGTCTTCAAGTTAGACTCATCTTCAGCTTCTATTCCAATATTTCTGGTTCAAACTCGACAAATTCGTTAACCACGTTGTCGATGTAGTTATCAAAGTATTTCTTTAAGCGTTGTCCGTTCACCTTGAAGATATAGCTGTTTTTATCACTTATTTCTACAGTTCCGTAAGGGTAAACTGTTTTAACAACAAACGGACCCGTCCATCTTGATCTGAGTTTTCCAGGGTACATCTTCAATCGAGAATTAAATAGTAGAACTTTTTCTCCAACAAAGAAATCTTTGTCCCCACGGAGCCGGGAATCATGCCATCGTTTGGTTCGTTCCTTATAGATTTTAGTGTTCTTGTAAGCGTCATCTCGTAACTCGAAAAGCTCATTAAGTTGCATGAAACGGTTTTTACCAGCTGCTTCCGTATCCATGTTGCATTGCTTCAAGGCCCAGTATGCGCTGTGTTCGATTTCAACTGGTAGATGTAATGCCTTTCCATATACAAGCCTGAAAGGTGTGCATCCCGTGGGTGTTTTATAGGTGGTTCGGAATGCCCATAAGGCATCGTTCAGCTTATCCAACCAACCTTTTGGATTATATCCAACGGATTTTTCTAGAATACGTTTAATAGCCCGATTGGTGACTTCCGTCAGTCCGTTGGATTGAGGGTGGTATGCGGTAGAAACTCTGTGGTAGACTCCATATTGTTGCAAGGCTTTTCCCAGGTAGTGATTACAAAAGTGCGTACCTCTGTCACTAATTAAGGCTTTAGGAACTCTAAACCTAGAAAACAGTCCTAGCAAAAACCTCAGCACCACCTTGCTATCATTTGTTGGTGGTGCTTGAGCCTCAACCCATTTTGATACATAATCAACGGCTACCAAAATATACTTATTACCCTTCGATTCAGGAAACGGTCCCATAAAATCCAACCCCCATATATCAAAAAATTCGCATACTTGGATATAATTTTGAGGCATCTCGATCCTTGATGTGATATTTCCTGACCGTTGACATGCATCGCACCCTTTAATATAATTTTTGGCATCTTCAAGAATATTGGGCCAGTAAAATCATGCGTCTAAAACCTTTCTTCTAGTTATGATGGCGCTATGATGTCCTCTGGTTGGTCCCGAGTGACAATGCGCTAATATTGCAGGTATATCACTTCCAGCAACACATCTCCTTATTAAATTGTCAGGGCATAATTTAAAGGCATATGGTTCATCCCAAAAATAATCATTTACCTGAGAGAGGAACCTTCTTTTTTCATTGGTTGTCAACTTGGAAGGAAATTCCTTTTCGACAATAAAGTTGATAAAATCAGCATACCATGGCTCATCATCGCTACCCCTCGTTTTTATCATCATTAGGTGTTCATCAGGGAACTCATCAGCAATTTCTTTTTTTCGTCCAGTACTTCCATCGCTGGGTTTTCTAGTCTAGACAAATGGTCGGCTGCTAAATTCTCAGCCCCTTTTTTGTCTTTGATTTCAATATTAAATCCTTGAAGCAACAAAACCCACCTGATAAGACTAGGTTTGGCGTCCTGTTTATTAAACAAATACTTCAAGGCAGAATGGTCAGTGTAAACCACAGCTTTTGACAAGATAAGATACGGGCGAAATTTATCAAATGCAAAAACAACTGCAAGAAGTTCCTTTTTGGTGGTATAGTGTTCCTGGCATTATTTAAAGTTTTGGTAGCATAATAGATTGGTTTGAATTTCTTATCGATCTTTTGACCAAGTACCGCTCCTACAACATAGTCGCTAGCATCACACATCAGTTCAAAAGGCAAATTCCAGTCTCGAGAAATTATAATAGGTGCAGTAGTTAATTTTTCTTTAAGTATATTAAACGCCTTTTTGCAATCATTAGAAAAATCAAAATTTTCATCTTTTAATAATAGTTGTCATAGGCCTAGAGGTCAAGGGTTCGATCCTCACTCACTACAAAAAGGCTGGAGGTCCTTTTCTACCTTAAGTAGAACCGGAAGCAGCTTCTCTACCATAGGTAGGGGTAAGACTGTCTACATTTCAACCTCCCTCATACACCGTGAAAGACGGTATTGAGAGTTACTTTACTTTACTTTTTATATGTGATTTTTCTGGGCGAAAATTTTGAAAAAAAAAAGTTCGTCGAAAATATAGAGAAATGCATATCTATAGATAGATAGTTTAATTCTCGTAGCGATTGTGTATTTTTTGTAGCTTGAAGATTTACCGTTTGCAAGATATGTTGTTTTTTAAAAAAAGGTGAAAATGAGTTTTATTAATTTAGATGAAAAATGAATGAATAAGATTGATTATTTGAATTTATGACAAATATTAGATATATATTTATCTCAACTTTAGTTGAATATGTATACGTTTTGTACTTTGTAGGATGAAGATGAGATTTATTGAAAAGGTTAAATATGCATATTAATTCTTATATGGCCTAAACTAAATGAAAAAATATTGATACATCTAAAAATATGTTTAATTTTACGACAAAACATTCAACATTCTGTTACTTGCAGTAAAAATACATAAGTACTTTTTTCACACACACTGTTACACGATTTAGGCATTATCATTTAAGCTTTCAAATTATTTCTCAAGAGAAATATATGATCACATTGATTGATATAGTCTTTTTCTCAAGTGTTTCTGAATTTAACTGAAAATATATTTATTCTTTATTACATATGAAGAAAAAAAGAGTAAATTACAAAGATGGTCCCTGTGGTTTGCAATGACTTTCACTCTTGGTCCTTTGACCTTTTTTTTTTGCACTTACAGCCATCAACTCTGAAACCCTAAACACTAATAGTCCCTTTAGCAAACGGCATCAGTTTTTACCGTTAAACACCCTCATGTGCAAGGCACATGAGGGTAAAAATGTCGTTTTAGTCACTCTCTTTCTCATTATCTCTTTCTTCTCTATGTGATCCACCATTACCCTTTTTCATCTCCTCACCCATAAACACCCAAGTCGTACCACCATTATTTTCGGCCATCAATTTTTCCGGCCACCTCCATGAAATTCTGACCACCTCAATCAAACACCCATATTCGGATATTCCTCTTATATTTTCAGCTATCTAATTTTTATAAACACAACCACAACAGTGCCAAACAACCAAACTAAGAAAACACAATTGTGAAAAAAGATAAAATTCATTACAACAACATAACAATTTTGACAAAACCGTCATTTACGATACAAAATCAAACACTTGCCACTAAAACATAAAACTAAAAAAGAAAAATCTAAGTTAAGTTATCACCATCACCAGTTTACCACCTCAAATTATTTCAACCACCACTGGAATTGTTAGCACCACCCACCAACATCCTAAGAATCTAACACTCATTTCCCCAAAACTAGAAATCAAACACCCCCTTTCGTGTATTTTAATAACCTTTTTATCATATACTAATTCTCATATACATTTTATCAAAAGCTACAAAAATATAAAACCCAAATGAATCTAGAACATGTATTAATCAACCAATATCAATATATTGACAATAATACCTTTCAATTTGTATTTGACAACTTCAATACCAAGTAAACGCGGTTTAGACAAAATAATAAAAATGACCCGGATCAAAAAATACAAAATCACTGCCAATCGAACACCATACAAACCAATCTTGCACACCCTATTTAACTCACAAAACAAAACTACCACTGACATCGCACACCGCCGTACAACAGTCACCACCATCATTACAGATTCCTAGAAACCCGTCATTTCAAAACCATCATCATCATCACTTTAACTAGACCACCACCAGTGTCAATGTTAACTCCGCCGTCACTTCCTTTACTTATTTTAGTAGCTACGAGACCATACTTGGCTAAATCCACCTCCGCCTAGTCCACCAGTGAGACTACCCCTGTCAATAAAATGGAGAGGAGAGAAGTGACTACCTATATCACCTTTTGCAGAAAGTCATGGCCCCTGTTGATGTGATTTTTTATAGACCATGTTCCCACAAACAAGACATTTCAGAAGTTAATGTTTACATAAATGATAATTGGTTGGTAACAATGCCGAAGATGGTTTTCAAGGTGGAGGAGGGTTGGTGGTGGTCAGTAGTATGTAGTGATCACTGGTGTAGTGGTGCCGAATTTTTGGTGATGTTTTTGTAAGAGATGATAATGATGGTGATGAAGAAAAGAGAATGGTGTTTGTGTTTCTTAAGAGAGATGATAATGATGGTGGTGTGTGCTAGTTACAATGTCTATCTCATTGAGTTGTACTATATGTTAGTTTTATTGCAACTTTCTTTTTATTAGTATAAAGTGGTGTGCCAAAAAGAAAGAAAAAATGGAAAAACGTGTTTACCTTCATGTGCTTTGCACATGAGTGACTTTTAACAGTCAAAACTGACGCCGTTTGGTCAAGGGACTATTAGTGTTAAGGGTTTCAGAGTTGGTGGATGTAAGTGCAAAAAAAAAAATCAAATGACCAAGAGTGAAAGTCAACGCAAACCACAGGGACCATCTTTGTAATTTATTGCTTAAAAACTCCCAAATTAAAAGCAGTTGAATTACTATCATGTCCCTACTGGTTTTTTCAAAAAAATGAGAAGACCTTTTTCATTTAATGACAACTTTATTACTAGTTTCTAATTTTTATTATTATTATTTTTTTTTTAATTTTTTTTTTTTTTTTAATTTTTTTTGGAAATTTATGCCCCTAATATTTCTTATTTTTTATTGAAATGTTTGACCAATTTATTCCAAACACGAAACACTTAACAAAAAATTCTCAACTATAATTATTTGTTGCTATAAACGAGTAGTCGTCTAATATATATATATATAATATATATATATATTATATTATATAATATATATAATATATAATATAAAAAAAGAAAGAGACTAGTGAGAATTAAGTAAGCACACAAAGAGTAATAGATGCGATACAGTTTTAGATAGATGCATGCTTTAACAAGGGTTCTCTTAATAAACGAAGAAAACCATCTCAATTGAAAACGAAATACACAAACTTCCCTATTGAATAGACTTAAAGACAAGTGAATAAACTTCAATAAGTGTGAGCTACCAAAAAAATACACTTGAACTTAAATTAAGTTTGAGCACTTAAACTCCTTAAAAAAGCTACCAAAGGACTCTTAGAGCATTCGGTATCGTAACTCAGGATTAAAGTTTAACACACTGCCACGTCAGCTTTAACCTTTTCAACTTTAACTCAAAAAAAACACCCGCTATCATAACTCATCCTTAACTCACCTTTAACTCAACTATTTTCAAAATCAACCCCTAAACTATAATTAATACTTCATTTAATAACTAACATAACATTTAAAACACGAATTACATTAATCATTAAAGTGAAAACACAAATTACATTAAACATTAAAGTTAAAACACAATACATAGTATGATTAATAGAAACTAAAACTACAAATTAAGAAAAGGAATCATCTCAAACATAACCCTCCTCACTCGAAGAGGACCTAAACTCTCCATCATAATACTTTCCTTCCATAATATAAAACCAGTTTCTCCCCTGCTCCATACGAGCAGCTTCCTCTTCTAGTTCGCGTTGTTCTATTTCTCTCCTGACTTCCTCATCTTGCACCAGAAGTCGGAGTTCATCCTCACTCAGTCCAAACGGATTTGGTTGTTGTTCCACAACCGGTGGATTGTTGGCCGGTTCATTTTTCGGTGTGAACACCGGAAAGATATCTTCCGGTGGAGTGTTCACCGGTTCATTTGGAAATTGCTGGGTAAAGTCGTATTGTTCTGGGAATTGTTGGGAGAAGTCACGGTGAGTTGAGAATTGTTGAGAGAAGTCACGGTGAGTTGGGAATTGTTGGGAGAAATCTTTGCTAGACATTGTTGAGAATATGTGTGTGTGTTGTGTGTATGAGTTGTGTGTGTGATAAACAACTCTGGTGGTGTTGTATATATAGGCACCCTGAAATTTGAATTTGAAATTAAATTATCCCACTTATAGTTGAATTTTGAATTTTGAATTTGAATTTGGTTATCCCGGCTTGTAGAGGAGGTAGAAATGATTTTATTTATTTATTTATTTTTTGCAACTCACCTTAACGTGGCGTTAAGGGGTTAACGCAAATGCGTTAACGCACCCTTAACGCAAAACCTCGGTATGGTTAACGCACCAAAAGGTTAACCATACCGAGTGCAGCCAATTTAATGGTTTCTTAACTAACAAGTGATCGACTTTATGTACTAAACGACAATCTTTATAGATAGGAGTGTCCAGGTCAATACGGATGCTAAACATGGTCAAATAAAATATCAACAACATGAAAATATTGATTAATATAATATAATAGTTGTAGAAAGAAAATAAACAATGATTTGTTGAACATGGAAAAAACATATAACTAATTCGGCTTTCTGTCTGAAAGAACCAAAAATAAAATATTTTGGTTGTCCCTTAAGATACGTGATTTGTTTTTCTAAATATACGAAGAAGGCACATCAAATTTTATTATTAGTTTCAGTTATAATTATGTCAATTAACTATATATATTTAAATTAAGGCATGTGATCTTGTCCAACTTGGTATTTAACTAAAGGAAATAGAACACGTAACATAAAATAATAGAAATGGCCGGAATAACGATGATGAAGTAGAAAAAATCAAGGTTTTTAAGATCAGTTTCACACTTAAAATCGTTTTTTATTCTTGAAAAATCGTGATCGAAATATTAAAATACTACTATACTGTAATTTTTTATATATCATATATCATATACAGTATATCACATATCATGAAAAGTAGGTCAAAAGTATGATTGTGAAGTGTTTAATACAATTAGCCTATTATTTTTCATATTCTACAAAACTTAATACATAAATTTCATATACAGATTCAAACACAATTTGAGTGAAATGTTCCATAACTGTGTACACTAATATAACAACCTAATTTAATGTGTTTAGTAGGTGAAAAAATATATTTTATTTTTTCAGGACAATTTCCATAAAAGAATGAAAAAACTGAAAATCCATTTAGTTATAGCTTTTTCAATAATTTTCAAAAAAAAGTTAAATCCAATTTTCCAAATTTTAACTAGAAAAATAAAAATTCAATCTACCCTTCTTCACTTTTTTCTCTCTAACAAAAAAAGACGGGATTTCCCAGTCTATTATTAAACTATCTCATTCTAATCCTAATCACCATTGATAACATCGCCACCTTTCATCCTCGTCGTCGCCGCCCACTGTCGCAATCTGATGTAATCTTTTTAAAAAAAAATATATATATATATATAACTCTTTCTAAACGGGTTTTATAAAATACACAACTCTTCTCTAGAGAAAAAAAAATCATTCCCTTCTCAAGAAGGAATAAAAATTTTATACAACTAAACACTACCTAAAATTGTTCCATCTTCTCATTTTCTTTTCCTTCTAAGGCTGCAAATAATCATTCTGTTTGCATTTGAAAAAAATATATAATATGTCTTTGTCTATGAATGAAATCATCAGTTATTACTAGCTCGTAACAATCACTGGACGTGAACTATATTGTCCTTCGTGAGGTATATGTAAGTTGAGTTCTAAGCATTATAAACATCGAATAGGAAGTTAGATAGTCTTCCACTCTTGAACAACTTAAGCCCAATAAAAACTGGTCCAATAACTTCATATATGAACCGATATTCTTTTGATCCATACTCCCCACAATAAGGACAACAGTTAATTCTATATTATCCTATATATATATTTAGCGTGTAAAACGCCGCCGTTTTACCCCCTTTTTTCCCGCCAAAACCACCGGGCCTCCTGTAGCCCAAGCCCGCCCTTCTCTAGCCCAAGTTAACTCTCCCCAGCTTCCACACACACCCAGAAGTTTCCACACACCCATACATCGGCTCAAATCATAGATCGTTAACTTTATGCACTCATATACCAGCCGCACAAGATCAAGGGGAGGATTATTAGAAGCATGAGAAACAGATATTCAGGTCACAAATTTTCGCAAACCCAGGTATGTTAATCACCAGATTTAGATACGAAAAATTAGGGTTTCATTTTTTATTGGGATTTAATAAATGGGTGTATAAAAAAGTTTACATTTTGGGTTAACAAATTATCCTTTAATTGATGCTATTTTATAATTTTGCCTAATTCCTTTTTTTTCGTTGTCTTAAAATGCTAAATTGGTTTACAGGGCTTTATGGAGTTGGAAATTTCTTGAGACCTACGCTGGTAGTGGTGAGATAGGGGCAGTGGTGGCGCTGATTCAGCTGATGGCACGGATACTGGTACACAATCACAATGTGAAGGCAAGCTGAGAGGCCTGAAAGAGATGTGCCACATGTAGCACTCCAAGCAACGGTGAAGCTTAATTATTGATATATTTTTTTTCATTATTTGCAATTACCTGTGTATACTCAAGTCATAAAAGGGAAAAACTAGATGTGAGGAGAAGAAGCTGCTTAGAAACTTCCTATTAGAACCTCATAGCTATTAAAACAATTTGAAATTTGTTATACAAATATGCTACATTCTAAGAAAGTTATAGAATATGCTATAAATTATTTCTGTCAAATGGTTATGTATGTGTGGGATGACTAGATTGTTTATTTTAACTTTCATGATACACCAGGTAGCCGTAAATGAAAATGCATTCAAGGGCGACACGTGGATAAATTTTGAAATCATAGTTGCCGGTGGTAAGTCGCACTTTTTTATATTTATGGCAAACACAAGAGTTGCGTATTTTTATCAAAATATTCACATACCGATGTTCGTAAAGCGGTTATAGTTCAGCAAATATATCACATAGCCACATTTCTGTGTTTCTGAAAATGGTAAAAAGGTGCGTATAACATTCTTCCGTTGTATTTGAATCATCTATAGGTGCCGCGATTGTTGCAGCTAACTGACTACCCCTCTCTCATATCCGGATACAATTTGACCGCCTCTTCCCGTGATGAGATTTAAGTGCACCGCCATTCCTGTGTTGAGATTATTGGGTTACCAAGGATGCCTCACACAACCGAACGCATCTCTGTCTCTTCTCTCTCGAATGACTCTTATCAAAAACCTACCTAAAGCGTTTTGTAAGTTTATCAAGCCTTGATTTTTTTTCAGTTGGGGTCGCATCATGCCGATGAGTACATAAGGATAGCATTTATAGAAGCGAGGACCGCGTTCATTGGGTATTATGAAATTTCGCCTTATAGTCATTGGGTTATGCTTTAACTGGTATGGTTTAATTTGGGCCTATGGTATCTGAAAAAAGTTTTTGATTTTTTGAGATTTTTGAAAAGCTCATAAACTTACTTTGGTTGGCTTATGGACTTATGATACCTGAAAAAACGGACCCTGCCACACCAGAATCTGGAATACTAGCGGCCAGAACTGAATGCCGCTTTAATGGTATGCTTTATCATATCTTATAAATATAGTTTTAAGTAACGATCGTGTATTGTTTCTGCATCTTGGATTCATAGTTACGGGTATTAGTTTTTGCAGGATATTGGATTACGTTTACTTATAGCTGCAATAAAGTATTGCATGGTAACATAAGAATTTTCTCATTACTATTTTTTTACTTGACTTCAGATACTTGCAATGTCCATTTTTTCATAAAAAAGTGTCATTTTTGTTTACTTTTATGTATAAATATATAGACATTCAAGGATACATATGTCACCGACTGGCCTGTTAACTTTTATGTTGCCGTTGTTTTAGGGCCCGCTGACTCCCGTGAGACAAATCCAATAAGACATTCAGCCAACAGAACAAGAGCAGCACCAACGACGGCCCCAAAAACAGGTCCGTCAAGTGACCACACCCACACGAGTGCGCGTGCAGGTAATCGTAGAAACCTTTTCTATCCGTTTGTGTTGTTTTTCATTTTTTCCCTTTTTTTGGTTCCTACATATGTTTGTGCCTCTTCGACTATGAAAACAAAACGAAAAAGTACACGTGCACGCCCATGTAACCCACGCTCTCCGTCCGAGGTGGTTTCCACTTCAGCTGTTGAACCTGCATGCAGCCCACAGGGTTCAGACGACCAGAGTATCAAAAAGCAAAAACATAAAGGCAAAGGAACTGGTATGTAGCTCCATCTTTTGTAAACAATAATAACATAGGTAGTGTAACCTCTTTGTGATATATATAACAACGGTTATGACTGCAAAATAACAGTTACTAATGCTATATGTTGTGTACTTTTTAGCCCGGACCAACTGTACTAATTTGCGCTCGAAATTTCATACAACAGAAGAATCAAATCGACTAAATAAACAATAGAATTATGGGTCGTTAGTTGAAAAGTTATAATTAGACCATGTGAGTGTTTTTAAGAATGATATTTCCTACCGATCCATGCCATTCTTCGTAGTATACCTGACAAAGCGGGAGGTGTAGCCGCAAAAATGGTTCTTTTTCTCTTTCTTTATCACGATCTGTATTATCTGATTGTGCCGTTTGTAGAATGTAGATAATGAAAATACATAGTCTGGCTAAGATTCTAAAATTTTTTTCAGTCATGATTTACGCAAAAGTTGTAGAAGTTCTTAATTGTGATTATCACTGATATTTTGAACTTCGTTTCAGGAAAATGTGAAAGATGGCCCGAGGTGTGGCACGTGGCAGGCAGCCGAGAAGCCGAAAGAGGGAAGAAGGGTCATTAGAAAGAAGTCAAGCCACTTTCTAAACGTTGCAATTTCCATGGGTTAATGGATATAGTTTGAGAAACCAAGGCTTGACTGTTGAATGTTTGATGAATATCACATACGACCATTTCAACATAAGGTACGAAGGATTAATTTATAATATATTCAAGCATAGAGATTTTATGGACTCAAAAACATTTATGCTGATGTTCATGGTGTTAAAACATTCGTTAGCTCAGATGATATGCTGATGTGATGAATTATAGCAGGCCAACTTCGACTTCAGTTTCCACCTCTCTTCTGGTATGTATATTTATCTATATAACTATTGTTAGTTTAATTGAAAGTGTTTTCTATTAGTTAAGTGATGCGGATCATTGTCTGTTGTTTGTAAATGAAAAAACATGTGTTTTTGTGTTTCACATGATTTGCACTGCCTGTCCCGTTTTGGCCCAAATCCACCCCAATTTTATTTGCACTGCCTCCAGTCACCAGAACATTCGGTGTTTGATATATTTATATGATAACATGAACTGATGAAGAAGACGCTTGAAGATTCAAGAAGCGGTGTTATCTCCCGTACCTTCTTCCACTGCACAAAACACAACACAGCAATTATACGGAAGATTTGGAACATAAATTTGGTAGATGAAGAGAAGATCGAAGCTGTTGCGGTAACCGTTGATTATCACGTGGTGATGTCCAGAGTTTGGGTGGGTTTGTAATCGTGCTTAACATTCTCGGATTGCTTCCGTGTGTTTTGCCGGTGGTGTAAAAAAGGAACATTGAACCCCTGCGGGTTGGCACAACTCGATTGGGTAAGTTTATCAACCCTAAATTCATTTCTTTAATTTAATTAGATTTGGGTTTTTTTATATGGGTTATAAATATTTTGTATAATTAATGGTGAAGTTAATTGAATTATTGATTTTTCTGGATTTGGGCTTTTTTAATAATCCATTTGTCTCATATAGAGAATGATGGTCTCATATGGGGTTTTTTATATGGGTTATACATGGTTCTGATCATGGTAATGTTGCTATCGTTATAGGTAAATACTTCATCCAACATAGCCAAGAGCATCATCCAACATCCTCTGCTCAGCCGTTAAAAACAATTGTTCTGATCATGGTAATGTTGCTATCGTTATAGGTAAATACTTCAGTTACACATGGTTCTGATCATGTTTAATGTCGTTGCAGGACATCACTCTTCAGCTGCCACTGAGCATCGCCAACCAATGACACAAGGACAACGACGTAGCCATGCTAGGCAAGGTCCAACAAGCGTCTAATAAATAGACAAACTGAACGATGTGGGACTTCAGGTACTATTGATCAAACGTTTGTTGTAATGCAATTTATCTGTTATGTGTGGATTTTTTTAGCTAGGATCAGTGACTTCTACGTTCTTCTATTTTCAGTTGTGCAAAGACCATGTCTTCAACACAATGGTTGTCGCTTTTCTACACCAGGTAAATATTTTATCATAAATATGTTTGTTTATCGATTATTTCATAATTTAAGAGTCATTTTACATGTAAATATTATCAATTAGAACTCTGCTGCTCGGGAAACTACTTCACCATTTTCTGCTGACAAGGAAAGAAGGCTAAAAAGAGGTATCTAATACCGTAAGGACTAATGCTAGCGAACACTTTGGAACTGCAACACCAGGTAATTTTTTATGACTTTAGCTATTAGAATTGAAGTTTGTTCACATGGATTAGGTACTAAATGCTTACAACCACCATGTTTAGTTGTTTACACAACAAACAAACCGTTAACAAAATTAACACTATAATGCTCATTGAGTGTACTTTAAATTTTATACTTATGCACAACAGTCTTTGGTCATGTTAGTTTCCAGTAACTGAAATTTGCTATCATATATGTTTGCAGATAATTTTGAAGATGAACAGAAGGAGCTAGAACATTGTTCTTTGCAAGAGAAACTCGATGAAGAGCTTAAACAACTGGACAAAAGACTTGAGCAAAAGGAGGTAAATGTTTGGTTCTTAAATGCTTTACACGCAAGGTCAGGGGTCGGGTGGAGACGGGCCATTTTGGATCTGTTGCTAGCAATTATGGATTAGTTTTTGCAAGTGAACGTCTCTATAGTAAGACTACATCAGCCGGAACCAATGTCTCACCTGAAACATCTAATTGCATGGTTCTATGTTTTCACAGGGCAGATGCTATTATCCTTTATCTATTATTCTTTTTTCCATTATTTTGTAATACCTTCGGTTTCTGAACGTGCTTTGTTGCCTGCGCAGGGTATAGCAGCAATGGCTGTAAGCACTCATAAAAAGAAGGCTGTGGTTTCTGCTGGCATGCTGAAACAAAGGGATCTTGGAAGAGGTATTGAAGCCAATACAAAGCAAATGAGGTGGCAAAGGTGTTAAAGTACGGCATGTTGGGTAACAGAGCAATAAATATGCAGGTCACAACGGGTGAAGTGCGTGTGCATTACCCATGGTTCTAGCTGCTGCCGCTGATGCGGTTTGTCGCTGCTGATGTGATTTACCATTGCTGCTACCACTGTTGCTACCACTGTTGCTTCTGATGCAGTGATTCCAGAGTCAAGTTTTTATCAAGTAAGATTATGTCGCCTTATTTGTTTACCACAGGTTGATGTTGTTGTATCAAAGAATATGTGCACATAATCAGATTTTGGAACAATTATGTTCAGTACAGTACAAAATAAGGGATGCCATATAAAGTTCTAATTATAATGTATTACATTGAAATTGTAGATGTATTGCAACAAGGGTGGAGTGTGGATGCTGCTTCGCAAATGCTTACGGTTAAGAAGCAAGCTGTCGTAACTGAGCAAAAAACAGACCCTTCCAAATTGCAAATGGAGTATCTTACAAATTCTGAACATTAGCTTTCTGAATGGAACCCCTTATGATGATGACTTCAGTAATTAGCGTCCAAGGTAGTAATTACATTTGTAAGGACACTTTTGAATCTCAAAGCATAGAACAAAAAAAGAAGTCTCTGTTTAGATCTTGCTTCCCAAAAAAACAAATACCGTGCAATGATCAACGACATAAAACGACAGCCCGCCGCAACGCGGCGGACCGTCGCCCATCTCGGTTAATTCTATATTTCTATGTACATTACCACCCTTACATTATTGTGTTACACAATAATGGGATATTTGGTTGATTATTTTTAGGAATGGTTAATTTAACATTTTTTAAAAAATAGTATAAAAATAATGTTTTTTAAAAAGGTCATGTGCGAATGTGTGACTCCACACGTGTCCTATTTTTTAATAATAAAGTACATTGGTAGGTGAGATATTCTTTTTTTTTTGTCTTAGTATAAGAGTATTAAAAAGACCAAAATACCCTCTTTTAAATGTGCGACATTAAATGTGCGAATGTGCGAGTCATATTTTTTTTACCATCATCATCAACAGTTTCGGCGACAACCATATATTCCGGCCAACCTTTATATATATATTTTTGAACAGTGACTTTCATTTTTTAGATTAGAGTCGCACCCGCCACTTCGGCAGGCCCTCATCCTCCACATACCTAGACTATGTTGTCTTAACCTGGTCCACGCTGGCGTAGTGGGGATTTTTAACGGCGTCCGCCCGGAAACCGTACCGCCTCCACACGAGTAACGGCCGGATGAAAACCGGGGCCGGCTCGGATTCAAACCTACGCAACTATTGGCTTACAGGCTCTCCTCTTCATTGCCTAATATCAACAGAGCTTGTGGTCCACAAGTGAGGACTTCCCGATAGGTCACCCATACCGGTACTACTCTCACCGGACACATTTACCAAATGGACCACAACCACTTTGATGGCCAACCTTTATATGTGCAACTATATAATATCACATGGACTTTACTTTTTCAATAAACAAATTTCAAGTCATAAACAAATTTGTTTACTGACCGTATAGTAAGGTATATAAATTGGACAAGTCATAATCAAAATGAAATTAATATTTACATTAACAAACAGTTTCATCAAAGCTTATCAGGCTAAAGGGAATGGGGCTACTCGACTAAGGGGTGACTCGCGACACGTGACGCTTAGTCAGCATGTTGGGTAGCCTAAAAAAAATGGAGAGTGGGGCTACCCAGGAGGGTGGGGCGACTCGCGACACGTGTCACTTGTAATGATTGTTTTTTTTTTTTTTCTTTTTTTTTTTTCACTATCAACTTAATAATAACTAAAAATACATTTTATATAAATAATAACTAAAAATACATATTAGTTAAATACTAATAAAACATAAATATTACATAATTGTTATACCTAATAATACTAAAAATTATTCTTCATCACTAACAAAATCGTCGACTTCTGGAGGGGCGTTTTCGTCTTCATTCGGGCCACGATTATCCCATACATGATCCACCAAATCCGCCTTAAGCATATTGTTTGTTTCGCGGCTTCTAACGACATTTGAATTCTCAATCCGTTGCTCCATTGGAGTTTCTTGAGTCCAATATTCGGGGTCTAATGTCTGGTCGTGCTCGTTGAGATCTTGACAATATGCCTTGTCCTCATCCTCCAAAATAATGTTATGGAGAATAATACAAGTATACATGACGGCATGCATTTTCTCCTTGTCCCAATATCTTGATGGAAAACTAACAACTTTTCACCTCTTTTTCAAAACCCCGAACGCTCGCTCAATATCCTTCCGTGCCGACTCTTGTTTCTTCTTAAAGTATTTTCTTTTTTCATCAATTGGGTCGGTGAAAGTCTTCACAAAGGTAGTGTATTCCGGGTATATGCCATCACCCAAATAATACCCGGCACTATAATAATTACCGTTTGCATAAAAAGCAGCTACAAATTGAAAATGAAAATGTGTTAGTAAAACATAAAAAGTTATAAAATACATAATTCATTTATTAAAAAATCTAAGAAAAATATAATAACTTGTTGGCGCCAACCCATATATAATTTCTTCAAGTATAGGTGAAGACTCAAACACGTTGATGTCGTTGTTTGATCCTTGCTGACCAAAATAAGCGTTCCAAATCCATAAATCGGTAGACGCAACCGCCTGAAGTATCAACGACGGTTTCCCAATATCCCCTCGTGTGTGTGTGCCCCGCCATGCGGTCGGACAAATCTCCCAGGGCCAGTGCATGCAATCAATACTACCAATCATGCCCGGGAAACCATGAACCTGCTCATGCACCTCGTAAATACGTTGTAGATCCGTCCAAGTCGGTCTACGTAGATATGTCGGCCCATACATCTCAATAATACCTATTAATAGTTAAAAAGTAACAATTCAAAAAATACTAACTAACTATACTAAAAATATGTAGCAATTCTAACTAATAATGATACAACTAATAATTCTAACTAATAATAATACTACTAATAATTCAAAAAAAATACTAACTAATAATTCTAAAAATAATACCTTGACAAAATTTGGTCAACGACTCCCGTGAAGTCCTTGCCGACATTTCCAGGTTCTCGTCGAATGAATCGACACTCGATCCGTATGCTAGTTGACGAATCGCGGAAGTACATTTTTGTATCGCGGTGAAACCTAGCTTCCCACGACAATCATAATTTTGTTGAAAATATGGGTACTCTTCTTCCAACTCATTTGTTATCTTCAAAAAAAGCCGCCTACTCATACGAAAGCGTCGTCGAAATACCTGCGCATCGAATACCGGTTGATCAACAAAGTAAAAACACATCAACCTCTCGTTTGCCTCCTCTCGACGACGATTGATGAACTCAAATAAGTACATTTTATTACTATCATTTATCCTATTAATTTGACTTGTTTTATTATATTATGTATGAGGATTGATACTTAATCGTTTACTTTTGTAATTCTCAGGTAAAAACAAGCATTTGGTGAAACTTGGCGATTTTGGACTAATTATGGAGCAAAACATGCAAGAAGTTAAGAGTCTACCGAAATGTACAATATCAAGACTATTCTGCTCCAGATGCGCCGCATCTCACTTATGACATGCGCCGCATCACTATCAATATATCACCAGATACGATCCAAGATACAAGAGGACATGCGCCGCATCTATAAATGGAGTTACGCCGCATCTTCTGGCGGTGTACGAATATTCCTGAATATTATAATCTTGGACCCCACGCGAAGTTAAGTAAATGCGCCGCATCTACTTACTAGATGCGCCGCATCTTACCCTCAGACAGAAACTATAAATACCCCAAGACCAGACGAATTTCGTGTGACACATATTATATCCGAAGACCAAAGACCAGAAACCTAGGACGAATTCAGTCAAGGCAGCAGCACAAGACACACCCAAATCAAAGATACAAGAGCTGTAAGAAGGTGCTGCATGTGTTTAATTCATTAAGTAGTTTTGTTTTATTGTGTTAGTAAACTTTAATTCATCAAGATTGGTGGCTTGTGTAATGTGACAACGGAAAGATTGCACTCCCTTAAAACTGCTTTCTCATTAATTAAAGTTTATATGTTGATGTCATTGGTGACTTTTATTAGTGCATTGATAACCTCTGTGTCTAGCTGAGCGTTGATCGGGTCGCCATGCCTCTGCCCTCGCCTGTTTATTAGATCGCCTATGCATTCTATGGTCTGTAGAAAAGTAGGAGAAAGATAAACGGGATAGTCATAAGTAATCATTAAGGGTTTACTCGCCGATAAGATTAGAACCAACGAGAAAGGACTTAATCTCGGTGCGTTGCATCGAACTATACACTTCATATAACACTAGCAATAAAACAAGTGACAAACTACTTATCATAAGGACAGCCCTCTTATTGTCTCGAGTATTTATCTGTGTACGTGTGTGCTACTTGCTGATTCGTGCCTATTGGTTTAGTTTATTATTTAATTGCAACCAAATTGTGCCAGTCTCTCAGGCTGAACCCCCCTTGCGTTAGAATAGGTTGTATAGCTAACTTAATATATTAAAATACTGATTAGAATAACTAGATAATACGTTCCACTCTTAGTGATCGACACTCTACTTACCATTATATTCATACTGACCGGGTATACTGCTCGTTAAGTGTGTGTGTTATTGATAAGTCGGCTAAATATAAATTTAAAACTTGAGTAGGCATTAAAACTGCTAAACCGCAACGACACACGCTACGCATCAAGTTTTTGGCGCCGTTGCCGGGGAGTGAATTGTTATTATCTGTTAATTTGATTAGTATTTTAATTAGGTTTTTAATTTTTTTATCTAACCGCTAACTTTGTTGTGTATTAGATTAATTTGCATTCATTGTACTATTTTGCATATTTTCTGTTTTTGTGTGTTATTTGTTTGCTTTTGTTTGTGTTTATTTTCGTGTGATTTTATTTGTTTTAATTTTTCGTAATTTTTGTGTTCTGCTATCGTTGTACTGAGCTAAATCGAACGATACGGCGCATCTGATTTCTCAGATACGGCGTATTGCGTTCAATTTTTTATAAAATACAACGCGTTTAATTAATTCGATACGACGCATCTTTTCCCCAAGATACGGCGTATCTGTTTTTAATAAGAAATTTTTTCTAAGCGATAAAGCGATACGACGCATCTTTTCCCCAAGATACGGCGTATCTGTTTTTGATAAAAAAAAATTTTTCTAAACTTTAACGCCATACGACGCATCTGCTTCAGCAGATACGGCGTATCTATTATTTTAATTAAAAACAGTTTTCGAATTATTAAACAGATACGGCGCATCAATATCTGTCGATACGGCGCATCTTCTGAATCAAAAATCTTATATTTTGAAACGTAACGAAGATACGGCGCATTAACTTTTGTTAATACGACGCATTTAATTTTTATAAATATCGATTTTTGATTATAAAAATTGATACGGCGCATTCAAATTCCTAAGCGGCGTATCTATTTTCTGAATAAAGACTGATTTAATTTTAACGATTATAAGATACGGCGTATCCAACTTTTTGGATACGGCGCATCGTCTGCAGATATCAGTAACTTTAATTTTTCGTATTCCGTTTTCGTTGTTAATTTTCTGATATACTACTTTCTTGAGCACACCCTACTGATATTTTTGTGTTAATTTCAGGAAGTGCATGACCAGGAGTTCTACAAAGAACTTGATTCAACCTTTCGAAGATCCTGAACGAGTCTTTCATTCGCTTAAAAGGCTTTTCAACACAAAAAGATTTGATACTTCAAGTTCATTCGAGCTTGATTATTTTTCTGAAGAGAAAGAGGAAGAAGAAACAGAAACAATGGGCGAAAACACAACTATGGAGGAATACATGAACAAAACCCGTGCTGATCACACTTCAGGAGTTGCTAGACCAAAGTTTGATGATAAGTCAAAGTTTGAATTGAAGGGTCAGTTTCTCAAGGAACTAAGAGAGAATGCTTTCAGTGGATCGGAACACGAGGATGCTAATGAACATGTTGAAAAGGTCCTCGAGATTGCGGATTTGTTTACTTCGGAAGGAGTCACTGACGATCAACTCATGCTAAGAATCTTTCCAATCTCACTAAAAGGAGCTGCTAACAAGTGGCTAAGGAATGAACCTGCTAGTTCAATCACTACATGGGAAGGTTTGAAGAGCAAATTCCTGAAGAGATATTGTCCACCTGCTAGGACTGCTAAAAAGATGGAGGCTATCAACAGTTTCAAGCAAGAGCCTGATGAAACTCTTTATCAAGCTTGGGAACGATTTAAAGATTTACTGATAAAATGTCCTCAACACTATCTAACCCCTATGCAGGAGATAATATTGTTTTATCAAGGATTGGACGTGCCTACTAGACAAATCTTAGATGCTAAGGGAGTTGTGCCTCAAATGAGTGCAACCAATGCCAGGAAAGCAATCCAAGACGCTGCTGATCATTCTCAAAAATGGCACGATGGGACCTCTACTAGATCTAAGAGCAGCACTAATTTTGACGGGATTGCTGCTATTCAAGCTCAATTGGATAAAATTAGTAAAGAGATGAAGAAGCGTGATGAAAGAGTGTATGCTGCCCAAGTTAGATGTGAAAAGTGCGAAGGACCTCACTACACTAAAGATTGCCCGAATAAGAATGAAAGTGAGACGTTTGAAGAAGTATATTACACCCAATTTGGACAACCATTCCGACCTTCAGGAAGATTTAGGGAAGCCACACCGGGATTCTATCAAAAGAACAACTTCAATCCCGCTTATCAAGAAAGGAGGCAGACTTTAGATGACACTCTAAAGCAAATTATGGCCGATGCTGCTAAAAGACATGAAGAGAATACTGCTATGATCAAAGAAATCCGAGCTTCAACGGACACTACTACAAGAAATCAAGGAGCTTCGATCAAAGCATTGGAACAACAAATTGGTCAAATGAGCAAAGTTCTTCAGGAAAGGGGATATGGAAGTTTACCTAGCTCAACTGAAACCAACCCAAGAGATCATGTCAAGGCCATAAGCACCACTGAAGAAGTCACTCCTAACATACCTAGAAGATCGATGAATGGTAATGATGGTGCAAGACCCGAATTTTTCTTTAATTCTTCAATCAGTTTAAGAAGACTACTAAGAGAAAAGACAAAGATTGAAGAGGTGATCAAGGCTACAATGAAAGAAGGGAGCTCTGCAACTGATTTAAATGCCTTGCCTCATAAAGAAAAAGACCCAGGAAGTTTTACTCTACCTTGTTCAATTAATGATATATCTTTCAATAATGTGTTAGCTGACTTAGGAGCCAGTGTTAGTGTTATGCCTCTTAAGACATTCACTACCCTAGGACTAGGAAAATTAGCACCAACTAAGTTACTTATTGAATTGGCTGATAAAACGGTAAAACGACCTGAAGGGATTGCTAATAATGTGCTAGTTAAGATTGAGAAGTTTATTTTCCCTGTAGACTTTGTTATATTAGATATGCCCGAGGATGTTAAGGTTCCTTTAATCCTTGGTCGACCTTTCTTGTCTACTGCCCATGCTAAGATTGATGTGTTTAAAAGAAAAATCTCATTAAGGGTAGGGAATAATAAACTAGTCTATAAGTGCCAAGATCCTGTTAAAAGCATAATTAGAGGTGTCTACATGCTAGGATTAAGAGAGCGTATGGACCTCGATCTTGAAGCTAGGCTCATGGGAGAAACATTGATTCAAAACAACTCAACTAATCCTAATCATGAGAACTTTGAGGAATTTATTGACCTTAATGTACCTACCGAACTTAGACGCGATGCTGTTAATGATTCTGATGATGAGTGGTATGATTGCGTGGTAATTAACAAACGTAGGAGAATAGTTGAGAAAACGTATTTGAATAATGATATGTTTATTGAACTACCACCCCACCTTGCTTATTTATGCCTATATGATAATAAGAATTTCCCGTCTATCATTTTGTCATCTCTGCCCGAAAGGGACAGAACTTTGTTTATACAGATACTGAAGAAGAACGGCGTGGAAATCAAGGACGAGCAAGGAGTGTTCAATATTACCGAATTGGCAATGAGGGGGCGCGATGTTTCCGACTCCTTCAATGATCGATACTAAAGAGCTGAACGTGAGTCTAACTTGAAGACTCTGGAATAAAGACAAGTGCTTACCGGGAGACAACCCGGATTTATCTTTTAATTTTCTGTTTGTGTCGAGTCAGTCAGGCCGTAGAGGATACGGCGCATCTCAATCCTGAGATGCGACGCATCTCCTGCAATGGTCATATCTTATTTTAATTTTTCTGCATTTATTTTTATTTTCGAATTTAAAACTTTTTATCAGTTTATTTCAATGCGGCGCATCCCTGGTTAAGGATGCGGCGCATCTTTTATTCTGATCCGTATTTATTCCAGGCTCGATACGGCGTATCTTCTTCCATAAGATACGGCGCATCGACTGACCTGATGATTTTCATTTTTAATTTTTATGTTTTATTTTTACCTAACTACTAATGTGTTATGCAAGTTTGAACCTTTCTTACCTTAGGTGTGTTTTGAAGCCTTGGTGGTATTATAGATTCCTGCATTTCCTGTGGATCCATCGAATATGAAGCTTAAACGTTCTAATCCACAAGAAGTTGATTTTTGCTCTTATACAAATGGAGGATCATACCGAGCAAATCTCAGGGGAGTTTTTCTGTTCTAATTCTTTTATTTTCCAGTTTTTAACCTTTTATACAAACAACGAGGACGTTGTTTAACTTAAGTGGGGGGATTGGAGAATTAGAACACTTAACATTTACTTGTCCTAAACTTTTCAAAATATGCTTAAAATGTGCTTAATATATCAAAATTTTAAAATTTTTAGCATGTTTTTGTTTAAAGTCTAAGTTGCATAGCTGCACACATGACGTTATTTTCAAAAATTGTGATTTTTCAAAATTCACAAATCTATGAGTGTGCCGGTGACTTGTAAACTTTAGAACTTGGCTTGTATACTATTCGAGACCACCATAATAAGTATTATTTTATATAATTGGAATGACTTGTCTAAATTGGTAAATTCTAGGATTACACCCAAATAGCCTTTATATGTTATGTGATATTAGCTAACTACACTGGTTAGTTAACCCCCGTATAAACCCTTTTGTTACTCTCACTTTTAGAGTAAGATACCCCTAGAAAAACACTCAGAGCCATTCCTTTCGTTTCTTACACCAATGTTTAAAATGTTTCGTTACACCTTAAACCTTAGCCTACCCTGTAGATTAGAATCCGTGGTTGGTTAATTGCTTTAGGCAAAGTGTGTTTCCTTACATTACCTGTGTTCGCGTACGTAATTCATTATCTATGGTTAGGTCGGGAAATTGCACAATGCAATTGGAGTGAAAGTAAATATTGTATATCTTTGAGTTTATTTTTTGTGTGTTTACTACTTTCACTATTACCGTTATTTCTGAAGTCATGAAAAGTATGGAAAAATTATCCAGATTTATTGTTATAGTGATGTGGTGAAATTTTACACATCTATGTTTATGTTTCAAAAAAAAAAATAAATAAATAAAAAAAAAAAAAAAAAAAAAAATCGAAAAAATGAGAAAAGAAAAAGAAAAAAGAAGAAAGTTGGATGTTTGATTTAAACCAACGATGTAAAGTTATGTAAGTGGTCGATATCACCACTATTTGTTGTATATTATATCTATGGATTGAATGGGAGTTGGCAGTTATTGGAACGTCAACTAAGGTTTATTCTTTGATTAAGATCTTGTTGAGTATAATTCGTGTCTACCTAAAGCGTGTGTTTCAAGTGTTAAAGCGTGAGTTATTCAATGATATGAGTCTTATTCATGGGATGGTTGGGATAGTGATTAACCACACTTAGGATTTTAATTTATTTGTTTTGTTTATTTTTCATTTTACACCAATTTATATCCCAAATATTATCCATACCCTTTATTATTCTTTATCCAACCAAACCTTTGATTTATTGAGATTAGGGATTTGAGCAATCTTAAGTATCGTAGTCGTGGATTCGGCTATGTATTTATGATTTTGTCGCCCTTTTTGATATATTATTATTGGTGAAGTTTGGACCTATCTTTAGCCTATTCGAGTTAAGGATTTGAGCAATTGCAAGTATCGTGTTCGTGGATTCGATCATGTATTTGTGATTTTGACGCCTTTTCTGGAATTTGAGATCGATAGTGATTAAGAATAATTAACCCTTAAGCCTAAAAACCCTTTTTACCGCTTTAGACTTGTTATTCCTTGGCTTTAGTGGAGGAGATGTGTATACTTGCCAAGCTTATGATAGAATATTCGTCGCGACTGGACAGTTAAACGATTAGATTTGCTTTTATCAAAATATTTGATTCTACTTCTAATTCGTTAAGTGTTTAGTTGTGTGATTATGACAAAAACGAATACATGCTTAAATATAAAAATAAATCCTAATATCTTTTAGGATACATTTTCATAAGATTAATTCTAAGGTTTACTTGGGGACAAGTAAAGTTCAAGTGGGGGGATATTTGATGAACTCAAATAAGTACATTTTATTACTATCATTTATCCTATTAATTTGACTTGTTTTATTATATTATGTATGAGGATTGATACTTAATCGTTTACTTTTGTAATTCTCAGGTAAAAACAAGCATTTGGTGAAACTTGGCGATTTTGGACTAATTATGGAGCAAAACATGCAAGAAGTTAAGAGTCTACCGAAATGTACAATATCAAGACTATTCTGCTCCAGATGCGCCGCATCTCACTTATGACATGCGCCGCATCACTATCAATATATCACCAGATACGATCCAAGATACAAGAGGACATGCGCCGCATCTATAAATGGAGTTACGCCGCATCTTCTGGCGGTGTACGAATATTCCTGAATATTATAATCTTGGACCCCACGCGAAGTTAAGTAAATGCGCCGCATCTACTTACTAGATGCGCCGCATCTTACCCTCAGACAGAAACTATAAATACCCCAAGACCAGACGAATTTCGTGTGACACATATTATATCCGAAGACCGAAGACCAGAAACCTAGGACGAATTCAGTCAAGGCAGCAGCACAAGACACACCCAAATCAAAGATACAAGAGCTGTAAGAAGGTGTTGCATGTGTTTAATTCATTAAGTAGTTTTGTTTTATTGTGTTAGTAAACTTTAATTCATCAAGATTGGTGGCTTGTGTAATGTGACAACGGAAAGATTGCACTCCCTTTAAACTGTTTTCTCATTAATTAAAGTTTATATGTTGATGTCATTGGTGACTTTTATTAGTGCATTGATAACCTCTGTGTCTAGCTGAGCGTTGATCGGGTCGCCATGCCTCTGCCCTCGCCTGTTTATTAGATCGCCTATGCATTCTATGGTCTGTAGAAAAGTAGGAGAAAGATAAACGGGATAGTCATAAGTAATCATTAAGGGTTTACTCGCCGATAAGATTAGAACCAACGACAAAGGACTTAATCTCGGTGCGTTGCATCGAACTATACACTTCATATAACACTAGCAATAAAACAAGTGACAAACTACTTATCATAAGGACAACCTCTTATTGTCTCGAGTATTTATCTGTGTACGTGTGTGCAACTTGCTGATTCGTGCCTATTGGTTTAGTTTATTATTTAATTGCAACCAAATTGTGCCAGTCTCTCAGGCTGAAGCCCCCTTGCGTTAGAATAGGTTGTATAGCTAACTTAATATATTAAAATACTGATTAGAATAACTAGATAATACGTTCCACTCTTAGTGATCGACACTCTACTTACCATTATATTCATACTGACCAGGTACACAGCTCGTTAAGTGTGTGTGTTATTGATAAGTCGGCTAAATATAAATTTAAAACTTGAGTAGGCATTAAAACTGCTAAACCGCAATGACACACGCTACGCATCAACGATTCACATACGCCCTTCTTCTAAAAACAGGGCCATCATCTGCTACCCGCTCTTTCACGACTTCAATCTTTGTATTAATGGTGTTATAAATGGCACCTTCGATCGCGTCATCTAGTTCCAAAGAATCGGAACTTGATGATGAGGATGACGAATATTCGAAATCTTCCATTCGATTTTTCTTTTTTTTTTCCTGGTGGGGGTTTTTTTTTTATAGAATAATAGTGTTGTGTGTTTTCTTTTTTGGAAAATAAGTGTTGTGTGTGTTTATTTTTTGGGAAAATAGAGGTATTTTAAAAAAAATGGGAGAAAGCCGTTTGCCAACGGCTATAATTTTCTCGAAGAAATAGCACAGCCGCCGAGCTAAATATATCCCCCAGCCACTGGATCGCCTAGGGGGGCAGTGTGGCCGGCTACCCAGAGGCGTTTCAGGGGTGGTTCGCCTGAAAAACCGCCCCACTCCCTTCAGTCTCAATATAACGCTGACCACTTTTTCTCTTATAGCAACCAAAAGTCAAAGACAATATAACGCTGACCATTTAAATAGCTTGATTTTTACAATCCAAGAACCCAACACATACAAAAATACGAAGATCTACTATCATCTTAGATCCAGTGAAGCATATTATTTTAGATCCGGTGGCAGTCGAGCAACAGATCTGGTGGCAATCACAGGGTGACGGAGTAGTAACAGATCTGGTGGCGGAGTAGTAACAGATCTGGTGGCGGTCACGGGGTGGCGGCGGGAATTTTTAGGAGAGAAAGAGGGGGTGGTGATGGAGTAGTAACAGATCTGGTGGCGGTCTGTGTTGGTGATGGCGGATCTGTGGTGGTGTTGATCAGGTGATGATGGTGGTGTTGATCTGTGTTGGTGATGGCGGATCTGTGGTGGTGTTGATCAGGTGATGATGGTGGTGTTGATCTGCGGTGGTGATGGCGGATCTGTTGTGGTGTTGATCAGGTGGTGATGGTGATGAGGTGGTCATGGTGGTGTTGATCTGTGGCGGTGATAGCGAGGTGGTGGTGATGGCAAGGTGGCGATGACTGAATAAAGGTTTGGATTAAAAAGTTATTGGTTCGGCTCTGATCTAAGATGTATGTTGAATTGATATAATTATGAATTGAAGTAATTTTATATAAAAGATGGGGTATTATAGTCTTTTAACACCTATAATAATAAGACAAAAAAGAGAATATCCCACCTACCAATGTACTTTATTATTTAAAAATAGAACACGTGTCGCACATCTAATGGAGTCGCACATTCGCACATGACCTTTTTGGAAATGGGCATTATTTTTGTACTGTTTTTTTAAAAAGGTTAAATTAAAATACCATTTTCAGAATTAGCTCTATTTTAGCATTCACCAATTGCATGTACAGACCTTTTTCTTATTTTTTTAAACATCTATCTTAATATCATACACAAAAAATAAACACGCATCTATTTGCATCGAACTATTACAACTAAACTGTTGTTGAACCACTGACAAACCAAACCATGACTAACGATAATCTGTTAGACTGTTGTCATAATAGCTTATCTACATAAAAAAGAAAAATGCACACACGCAAATGACTGTTACGTTTAAACTACACCAACAAATTCAAGAATATATAAATAACGTACGCAAAAACTGACGCAACCAAATTTTATGGAAAGATATATGTCCGTTACAGCTATACGTGATAATCGTCTCATTAAGAAAATTACATAAGTGTTTATCCACAAATACATTATTTTTTGTTAGTTTCTAATTTTAATCTCTTAATTTTTACATTTATTAGAGTTCTTCTTTTTATCATTCTTTATTTCCGCATTGAACTTTTAAAAAGTGATACGTATAAATTTTTTTAACCTGGTTTAAAATTCTCATCATTTATATTTTGTGTTGTAAGCTAGTAATAACTGATATCTTATTATATTAAGTTCTAAATAGTGCTAGGATATGACTCACTCGTATGACCCAAACTCAAATCAAACACGTTTGTTTCGAAATTTAAATTGGCCCGTTTGATCCGTGGCCGTTTTGACCCGGACCCGTTCGATCTGAATTTTAACTTTGCTTGTTTGATCTGTGCCCATTCGGACGAAGACCGTTTGAACCGTTACCCGAGCCCGTCTGATCCGCCCGTTTGCCACCTCGAATTTTGCTGCAAGTTTCACTTTGGTTTTGCTTATGATGATATGTAGAATATCGTGTAAAAATGGTAAAGAACGCAGATATAGTCACCCAACCAACCTCCCCTTGGTGTCTTATTAATAACAATCAAGAACCTCCTCAAACGAGTTAGTTCAACAATACAAAGACAACACTGATCTCCTTCAGAAGGACACCAGCAAACCTCACTACAAACACTCAATCACTCAGATATGAAGAATCAAATAAAGAGATTGATTCTTCACTAATACAGACAAAAAGATATCAATGATGATATCAAAAAGACTAACCAGCTCAAAGAAAACTAGAGAGGGAAACAAAGGTGTGTGAAAGACTGATATCAAAAGTGAAAACCCTAGATATGCTATCAAGAGTATATATAAGTTGATGTTACACTTTTGCCCTTCACCTTCTGAACAGTCTTCAAATGCAGCTAAACTTGACCTCCTTTGATAACTACTTTGGAAGATTGACAAAACAAGTCCTTTGAGTTTGTTTGGCCGAAGATAGACTTGATAGTTCAACACCCCTCCTCAATCTGACAAGGTAGCACTCTGCTCAGACTTTTCATTTTCCAGATCCAAGTTACTTTTCTTCACTGTAAACCTATCCAACAAACCAAGATTCCTACAAAAACAAACTGTGTTGAACAAATCCAAGACACTTTGTGAAGATGTCAGCAACCTGGACATCTGTATGGATCTTAACAGTTTTAATAACACGAACTACAACTTTCTCTCTAACCAAATGTACATCAAATTCAAAATGTTTAGATTTTTCATGAAAAACTGGGTTTGCTGCAATCTGAATTACATCACTGTTATCACAAAAAAACATCCACAAGATATAAACCTTTCAAGCCCAAGCTATGTAACAAATTTTTCAACCAAGATATAAACTCAGCTAAACTTTTAGACAATGTAGCCTGTTTTTTGCTTTTCCAAGAAATGAGAGAATTACCCAAAAAACAACAGTCGAGTCATAGACTTTCTTGTTTTTGGACACTTTTCCTAATCAGCATCTACATATGCTCTAAGTTTTAAATCATAATCCTTGTTAAACTACAGACCAGAACTAGGAGATCCTTTCAAATATTTTAAAACTCTTAATGCAGCCTTTAAGTAAGACTACAAAGGATTATGCATGTGCTGACTTAAACAATGCACTATATAACTAATATCTGGTCTGGTATTTGTTAAGTAAATCAATATACCCACCAGTTTTTGATAATTGGTAACATTTTTCAAAAACTTATCTTTTTCAGTTTCAACAAAACCTAAAACAGTATTTTCTGGTAAGGGTGTATCAACTGGTTTAGCAGCTAATAACCCATATTCATGTAAAAGCTCCAAACAATACTTTCTTTGAGACATACAAATTCCTTTTTCATTTTTTAAAACTTTGAGAGGATCTAAACACACGCCTTGTGTTAGAGATACTTTGATGTAATACTAACTAGCACGTGGAATTTACTAGTTAATACTTAGAAGATATTGTATGTATGAATGGAACAATGTATGTATGTGAACAATGAAGACAATGAGAATAACCAAAATGATTCAATATTGTTAATAATAATACGAGTGATCTTAGCTTATCACTAGGGTTACAAAACCTTGAATCTATTCGTCTATTCATATATTCAAAACCTAACCTGGGATCTCCTTTTATAGCACAAGGAGTCCTGTACAAGTAAACTAATATTCGTATCAATCTATAATAATAAGATATACATCAAATCTATTCTATATATATATATATATATATATATATATATATATATATATTATATATATATATATATATATATATATATATATATATATATATATATATATATATATATATATATATCCACACGCGTTTCTGTCTTGATCACATAAGCAGTACAAAGTATTTGTACTGGCAGTACTAATTGACTTAGTACTGTTAGTGTAAACTTGCATTAGTTGAAACTCTAAGCCTAACAGTACTAACTGTTGGTTTAATTCCCAACAATCCTCCTCTAAACTTATGATTTATCTCCAAATCACTAAGTGATTGCGTGGGTTTTGCAACCTTACAACAGGTTTTACCTCTCAAGGGATCTCAAGAGGCTTACAACCCCACCAGGCAGTGTACCTGACCGATGTAGTATAGTGTAGTGGTAAGTACGGGGGATTGATCGTTCTCCACAGGGAATAGTGTTCGTTAGGTGTGAAAGGCTACTCTAATTAGGTCTAAGGGTTGAGGAAGATTCTTTTTATGTTTTTATATTTTTATGAAAGCAAGTAAAATCTCGGGTTTTGAAGGAGTGGGCGGAATTAGTTGCTAGTCAACTAACCCAAATTACTACAAATGCAAATAAAATAAAATAACAAAAATGAAAAGTGGTGAGAAACTTATGTGTGGAGAAATGTGTTTACTTAGATTTCCTTACTCCCTAACTATCTTTTACCGGTTAATTAGTGTGTATTAGTCGCGTGGATGACGGGTGTATTCCTTAATACCATTCGTGGGGTGGCGTACTTACTTCCCCAAACTCTACAAGCTCCTACTTCACTCCTATGTCGAGCCGGCTAGGAAGCTCCTAACATGGGATCACTAGAATTCGCTTGTGCATTAAATACAACCATAAAAACCTTTAGTACGCGTTTGGTTCATGTTTCTTAAGACGTTCAAGCAAGTTACCGAATAGGAAGTTAGCCAGTTTTCTTAAGCCTAACATAGATAAACAATCATCCAATACAACTAGCAACACACTAACAACCAATAATCAATAGCTAGGTTTCATTAGATCTAAGCAAACACAAGATAAAATTAGCCTAACATGTTAAACAAAAGACAAGCATAAGATAGAATCAAACAACACATAGACATATTGAATGATTAATTGATAACTTATCTTTCAATGAAACATGGAAGATCTCAAGGCAAGAAGCCCTGAAAAAGTAGCTAAAATCGTCTTAGGGTTTTATCCCAAAATTCCACACACTAAGCTCTCCCTTAATGACAAAAAATTAGAAAACTATATATAGACTTTGACATCTGACGGCGTCACCTTATGCATTGTGACGCCGTCACCTCGCCGCTTTTAGGGTTCCCGGGTGACCTTCTTGACGCCGTCCCTCTTTAGCTCTTCAAAAATCCATTCTGGCTTATCAAGGCTTGACGCCGTCGGACCTATAACGTGACGCCGTCCCCTTATGATTTAAGCCGTGACGCCCTTGATTTAGTTAAATCGTGACGCCGTCAGAATTCTCATGCAAACTCACTGGCCCGTCATGAGTAAATTTCACATCCAACTTTTCTTGCCAAGGCATGACGCCGTCTGGAGTTAATGTTGACGCCGTCAAAGGTGACTTTCAGCACAATTTTGAGACTTTGCCGTTTTCTTCACTTTTATGCTCCAAAAACGTCCAAAATGCCTCCTTTTCCAGATTTCTCCTCAAAAGTACCTAAAATGACAAAAGGAACGATTTAGGGCAATATTTGATCAAATAAATACGATTTCGGGCTTAAATGACCCCTTAAAAGCGGTACACTTTTCGCTTCATCAAATACCCTTACACTTGAGATTTGCTTGTCCTCAAGCAAATGCGCTTTTATTCCAATCAAAATACAAGTTAGGGGTCATTTAATGCAAACATAAAAGTAATTACAACAAATAATCGTTCCACTTCAATCATAATAAGCACGGAGATTATATACTAGCACCTCACAAGTAGTGTTTAGATACTCACATCTCTCAAGTGTCATCAAAATAAATCTCATAAATGAAAACGGAAAATATCTCTCACTACCTGTCATAGCAAATAGATTACCATAGGCTTGGGAAAGGATCGAAAACCTCCTCCACTAGGCGTAAGCACCTAAGATAAACTATCAAAGAGGGCTTTTAAATGGGTTATAACGTTAGGTGTAGGGAAAAGGAAAACACGGTTTTGTTGGATACGGGATATTTTACTGGTGGCGAGTTAAAGATCTTGATCAATTACATGTACTATACAATGTTGCTAAGCCAAGACTAGACTCGATCTTAAGCTAGAAACAAAATAACATAAACATAAAATAAACATAAAATAAAACGGGATGGTAGTCCGTATGTTTTTTCTATTTTTCTTTTTCTCATTTTTTTTTTTTTTTTGTATTTTTCTTGATTTTTTCGATTTTTTTTTTTTTTTTTTTTTTTTTTTTTTTTTCTTTTTTTTTTTTTTTTTTTTTTTTTTTTTTTTTTTTTTTTTTTTTGCATACACTTTTACCCTACCATCCAAAATAATACATCATAGGGGCGTTGCATCCCCTTACACTTGAACTTTTACATAACTTTACAAATACTAATCTAATGACTCGAATTAAGATAATTGAAAAACTTGGAGTACTTTTAAAACATTTAGCACATATGGGGGTAATAAATGATGTTCTTCCCCATTACTCCATTACACTAGTACTTTACCCATGAGTCCCAATCGTCCCAAAACAATATGTACAAGGATATGACTCGACTTAGCAACCATGTAATCAACTAGATAATTAACTTGGGTTTAAACAAATGTTGTAACAATAATGCACTAAAAATGAGTGCATACAAGGTAGGCTAAGGCGATTTGGGTGTACATTTTAGTGGGGTGTAACAAATTCTTCCTTCAAGTAAAATGCTTAAAGGTCGAAACGAAAAGATAGGCTCTGAGGGGTGTACTAGGGGTATCGTGTACTAAAAATGAGTACAACGCAAAGGGTGTGGGAGAATTACTTGACCAATGTAGCCAATGTAATTATAACAAAAACACAGGTGTAAAACAATGGGTTAATCCTAATGCCTCTTATCATGTAGTAAATCTAACTACACGAATGTAGTCTCACTTGTGGCCTCGGAATGGTCCTACCGCAAGTTCTAGAATCTAAGTGCTACCGGTACACACATCATAGCATAAATGCTTTTCCTACCAATTCTAGGGGCGAACCTCACATATTTGGGGGTGGAAAATTTTTTAGTGGTACGGTTTTTGTGCTAGTCATATAACTCCTATCCATGGGACGCTTATTAGGATCAAAGTTTCACTCCTATATGTTGTAAAAAATTTTAAATTTGGCACTAAAATTACCTTAACAAGTATTTCTCTCAGTTTTATTACACATCTACTATTAAACAAACAAAAATCAAGCGCAATTGTATTCTCTAAAATCGTACTTTTACCCCCCCTTACACTTAAGATGAACATTGTCCCCAATGTTCAAATAACAAGATGTAAAAGTAAATAAGGTAAAAGAATGAAATCAAATACTCCCCTGATTCGTTCAGTGGATAATGAAGTTACACGGTTAAATCTTCCTTCAAAGAGAATGTTGAAGCTCCATGACTAATGCATCGCCATAAGCTTGATTCCAAAAACATCTCCTTGTCCAAAATAACCTGTTAAACCTGAGAAAACAAACACGAAAACCTGCATAACATCGGCGGGAAAAAATCTATATATAAGGATATAATGCTTGTGGAATGATAATTTTGCAGATTCCTGGAGATTATAAGTTGGAGATTTTAATAAAAACTTTTTATGAAAACAAAATTTTCAAAAATTTCTGGAAATTAAATCTGACGCCGTCAGGTTATAAACCCTGACGCCGTCAGAAATGACCTGACAAAAATTTTCATTTTAAGTTTCCGGAAAATTTCTGGAAAAAACCTTTACCTTACTTCCTGGAAATCCTGCAAAACATCATTATGACTCGATACAAGCATTTGACTCAAACACACACTAATATGTATGTTAATTTATTATTATTATGATTCATGTTCATTTGTTCTAATAAACCGATTTGACTTTCCCTTACACTTATCTTTTGCAAAATACCTTTATATGTAGTTAAGACGAAGTTAAAAACAAAATAAAGCATTTTCACAAATTAGTTTTGAACATGAATCAATAAGAATAAAAATTAAACACACATACGGAAACAAATAAAAACAAACAAACAAATAAATAAACACACAAAGCAAATAAAACAAATAAAGATTGGGTTGCCTCCCAAGAAGCGCTTTTCTTTATTAACGAGTCTTGTAGCTAGACTCAAAGTCACGTACATTACGTGACTCCATCATTCATAATGACGTATCCCTGATAGATATGATCCTTGTTATCAGGGTGATGGTGTCTCAATCGCTCGACATTCGCGGTCACTTCACCTCCTCCTTTGCTGGTCAAGCTTACTATCCCATCTTGGTGTAAACTTTTAATTATGAATGGTCCGTACCACCAGGGACTTGGTTCATTAGTAGGTGCTTCAGTTGCTGAATGCCTTAGGAGCACTAAGTCCCCTTTTGTAAATTCAACGGGGTTATTGGTTTGCTCATCAGCCTCAATGTAATTGTTATTTCCACCTTTACATTCTCTAATCTCATTTTCCATATAACTCTTAATCCTCGCCTCCCATGCAAGAATTTTCTCTCGAACATTACCACGGATTATATTGGGGTTAGCCTCCATCTTCTTCTGCAGAGCAACATCTCGTATATGTCGTGGGATCGTTGGGAAGTTTATTGTTTTCTTCCCCTTCTTCATTTGGATGGTGCTATTTTCGTAATTGATTTGTGCTCTAGTGGTAGCGAGAAAGGGTGCCCCAAGGATTATTGGCATATTCATATCATTTCTCTCAATGATCATGAAGTCGACCGGATACAGGAATCCGGCAACGTTGACCAATACATCTTCTGCAATTCCTAACGGGTACTCATAAGAATGTTTCGCAAAGGAGAGTTTAGTATGGGTGATGGATGGCAACTCATCGGTTAACTGGACATAAACGGATAAAGGCATCAAATTTACGTCGGAACCTTGGTCAGCTATCGCATCCAGATACTTATGTTTTCCAATGCTGCATGGTATTTCAAAGACCCCGTAGAATTTCTGCTTTTCCACTAACTTTTGTCCTATGAGGCATTCATACAATTGCCCACCGGGTAATGTGTCAGATTTGTCATCCGGTTCCACCTTCTTGGACTCCTTGTTGGGTAGATGAGTACGTCGATAGTTTCTCACCCAATCGTTTATGGTCTCCTTGTTTATTTCGTGCTTCAAGTAATGCTTCACTTGTTGTGATACTGGCGGTTCAAACAATTGGCGCTCCTCAGAGGGCGCCTCCTCTCCCTTGTCGGAATCGCATTTGTAAGCATTGGTGTTTCCCTTATTAAGTGGGATGAGGTCAATTTTGTTAACTTCCATAGTTATGGATTTTCCTCTTCCATCATTTCCGCCCTCTTGGACGACGGAGGTGGCCTTGACAAATTCAGTGTTAGGAACATCAGCGTCATTCCTCACCAACACTTTTTCAGGGGCTTTAGTATTTGTGTATTCTTTTAAAAGATTCATCATCTCCGCCATTTTCTCTTCCATTTCCTCCTTTTGTTTGTAGACGGCTTCCTCAAATTTTGCCAACCGTTCGGAGTGTTTTGACATGTACTCTCTCATTCGAGCTTCGAATGTTGGACTAAGTTCCTGAGGTGGTGAGTTGGGTGGAGCGTGCTTATGGAAGGGTTTGGTAGTTTCCCTAAGGGGTGATTCGGACAATGGTATTTGCCTAACGCTTGAGACTGAGTTAATTGTTGCTTTTTGTGGACTTAAGGGTCTCTTTTGCTTTTCCATAAGATATGCAACCCTTTTCTCAAGTTCACTAACGCTTTCCTCAGTGATTTGATTGGCTGTATCGGGCGAAGAATATGTCATGACTGCCGAGCGCACGTCGTGGGAGACTTGCCACAGTTCATCATCGTCGGATGCAAGCTCATCAATGATCTCCCATGATTCCTCGGCGCTTTTGTCGCGCAATCTGCCCCCGGCGGCTCGATCGATGGCACGCTTGGTGTGGTAATCAACATGGTCATAGAAGATTTGGATTTGAAGCCATAGATTTATGCCATGATGAGGGACTTTTTGAAGTAAGTCCTTGAATCGAATCCATGCCCCGTAGAGGGTTTCGCCTCGACGTTGTTCAAACATCAAGATATCCTTCCTTAGCTTGGTAGTTCTCCCTGGTGGGAAAAACTGAGCAAGGAAACGAGTGGTGAGATTATCCCAAGAGGTGATGGATCCTGCGGGTTGACGTTCTAGCCACTGACTAGCTTGGTCCCGCAGAGAGAATTGGAAGAGACGCAATCGGGTCGTCTCTCGAGTGGCAACATCAAGGTCTATAGAATCAACGATTTTAAGAAAGTCCTTGAGATGTTGATTAGGATCTTCAGAACGAAGTCCATGGAATGCGCATCCGCTTTGCACCAACCGGATGGTGTCGGATCGCAAGGGTGTGATATTGGCTCCTTGTGTGAGCTCAATGGTGTTTCGATAGCCGTGGTGGCTAGGACGGGAATACTCTCCTAAAGTACGGGCTCTAGGAGGTGGTGGTGGTTGTTGTGGTGGTGGGTTGTGTGGGTTAAGGATATTACCATCTTCCATGATGTCGGACGGTAATGGTTACGAACAAAGACACGAAGAAAATAGATAGACTAAAGAAAACCTAGAAAAATAAAATAAAAATCTCACTAGAAAGGAAGCTAGTGAGTAGACCTAATAGAAATAAAAATTCAACCTAAACAATAACTATTCCCCGGCAGCGGCGCCAAAAACTTGATGCGTGGGTTTTGCAACCTTACAACAGGTTTTACCTCTCAAGGGATCTCAAGAGGCTTACAACCCCACCAGGCAGTGTACCTGACCGATGTAGTATAGTGTAGTGGTAAGTACGGGGGATTGATCGTTCTCCACAGGGAATAGTGTTCGTTAGGTGTGAAAGGCTACTCTAATTAGGTCTAAGGGTTGAGGAAGATTCTTTTTATGTTTTTATATTTTTATGAAAGCAAGTAAAATCTCGGGTTTTGAAGGAGTGGGCGGAATTAGTTGCTAGTCAACTAACCCAAATTACTACAAATGCAAATAAAATAAAATAACAAAAATGAAAAGTGGTGAGAAACTTATGTGTGGAGAAATGTGTTTACTTAGATTTCCTTACTCCCTAACTATCTTTTACCGGTTAATTAGTGTGTATTAGTCGCGTGGATGACGGGTGTATTCCTTAATACCATTCGTGGGGTGGCGTACTTACTTCCCCAAACTCTACAAGCTCCTACTTCACTCCTATGTCGAGCCGGCTAGGAAGCTCCTAACATGGGATCACTAGAATTCGCTTGTGCATTAAATACAACCATAAAAACCTTTAGTACGCGTTTGGTTCATGTTTCTTAAGACGTTCAAGCAAGTTACCGAATAGGAAGTTAGCCAGTTTTCTTAAGCCTAACATAGATAAACAATCATCCAATACAACTAGCAACACACTAACAACCAATAATCAATAGCTAGGTTTCATTAGATCTAAGCAAACACAAGATAAAATTAGCCTAACATGTTAAACAAAAGACAAGCATAAGATAGAATCAAACAACACATAGACATATTGAATGATTAATTGATAACTTATCTTTCAATGAAACATGGAAGATCTCAAGGCAAGAAGCCCTGAAAAAGTAGCTAAAATCGTCTTAGGGTTTTATCCCAAAATTCCACACACTAAGCTCTCCCTTAATGACAAAAAATTAGAAAACTATATATAGACTTTGACATCTGACGGCGTCACCTTATGCATTGTGACGCCGTCACCTCGCCGCTTTTAGGGTTCCCGGGTGACCTTCTTGACGCCGTCCCTCTTTAGCTCTTCAAAAATCCATTCTGGCTTATCAAGGCTTGACGCCGTCGGACCTATAACGTGACGCCGTCCCCTTATGATTTAAGCCGTGACGCCCTTGATTTAGTTAAATCGTGACGCCGTCAGAATTCTCATGCAAACTCACTGGCCCGTCATGAGTAAATTTCACATCCAACTTTTCTTGCCAAGGCATGACGCCGTCTGGAGTTAATGTTGACGCCGTCAAAGGTGACTTTCAGCACAATTTTGAGACTTTGCCGTTTTCTTCACTTTTATGCTCCAAAAACGTCCAAAATGCCTCCTTTTCCAGATTTCTCCTCAAAAGTACCTAAAATGACAAAAGGAACGATTTAGGGCAATATTTGATCAAATAAATACGATTTCGGGCTTAAATGACCCCTTAAAAGCGGTACACTTTTCGCTTCAAATCACTAAGTTTCTTGAATTAAACTTCAACTCTGTAGATGATGGGGGATTCTTCCAAACACTACCAAGTCAATCTCTTAGTCTGGGCTTTTCTTTGTTCTGCAAGATCAAACATCTTTCTAACCAAATCATCTGCCATTTCTAAATCAGCTTCAACTTCAAGCCTTGAACATACCAAAGTTACTAACACTGCTATTCTGAGTGGATAGTCTTTCTCTACCAACATGTATATCTCCAATCCATCTTCAGTAGAAATCCTATGAACACCACATGAATCAAATAATCTCCAAGAAACATCTTTAATTTGAGCTTGAAACCTCCAGATTGCTTCTCCTCCATCTGGTTCATATAACCTTTTCAACTGAACCCACAATTCCTTATCTTTATCATCAGAAGGATCTGAGGACTGAAACATTTCTTTCACTAAACTCCATAACTTATTTAGGTCTTCTCTGTCAAACCCTCTAAGCATGTCTTCAAATAACTTGTACCTCTCAGTTTTTCCTCCTACCCTTACAATCTTCCATCCCTTCATTCTTCCATCTATGTAAACTTCCCAATCTATGATAGGATGTTTTGCTTGAAGTGGACGAACGTTTGTAGATTCAGGAACTACTACAATCATTTTCTTGAGTTGTTCATGTGTTAAACCCTCTTCTGCAATCTTTTGCTTCTTTGGAGTTTCTGATTCTAACAACTCTGGTCCTCTTTTCTCTCCTTTATTGTACTCAGTCTCAATTATGAACTCTTTTGGAATTAGCTTATGAATTCTTGCATAAGCTTCAAAATAAGCCTTTTCTATCTCAGCATCTGACCTGCCTTTAAATTAACTTTGCTTCCAATAAGCTTGATTCTTCAAGTAGCTTTTCATGAAACTTATCTGCTCTCTTTTAGAAGGCATCTTCTTCTTCTTCTTCTGTTTAATATTATATCTAATATTCTGCATTATCTCATCCAAAGCCTCTTCATCATTCCTTGAGTTAATGAACTCAGCAAGTTGAGCTGACCTTTTTTCAACACTCAGTCTTTCATTTACAAGTAGTTCTAAGGCCTTTTCTTTCACAACCGGATCAGTATCAATCAAATGTTGTATCTGCTCTTCAAGTGATTCTTGAGCCACAATAGCATCTGATCTAATTCTTTCCTTCTCCAATCTTTGAGTTTCCATGAAATTTGCTACTTCCTCTTCATGAACTTTTCTTGCTATTTCTTCATCAAAATCTATCTGAGCTTGGGTTCTTGGCTTTACTTTCTTGGGTTGTGGCTCATCTTTAATCAAAATACCTTTACCCTTATCTTGAGCAGTTTGTACTGCTACCTCAGCAGTTTGTACTGCTACCTCTAATCCAGCAGTACCTTTTTGTGAACTTGTAGCAGTATCATAAACATCTTCATCAAGATCAACCAATTCAGTTCCTTCTTCAAGATCTACAGGCTCTGTAGCTTGATCTTCATCCATATCAAAATCATCACCATTACCACCACCAGTACCCTCTTGTTCATCAAAGTCTAATTGCCTCCCCTGAGTTTCTGACCCTATTTTCCTCTAAGTATTTTTCCCTGTTTTCCTCTCCTGTTTGGGAGAATCATCACCATCATCTGAGTTAGAAGGACTTGAAGAACTTGTAGAAAGAACCATCATTGATCTTTTGCCCTTGGATCTCTTGACTTGATCCTCCAATGTCTTCACTCTAGTTACCAACTTTGTGTACACCAGAGCAAAATTCCTTTTGTGACTCTTTAATTCAGCCTCCAAACTAACCACTTTGTTTTTGAGATTGGTACATAATTCCATCAATTCATTGAGTTTAGAGCTGCCCTCATCACTTCTAGCTGTGTGACCTGCTAGGAGAGGTGAATCAAGGGGCATAGATTCAGTTTCTGCCCTAGTTGGACTAGGAGGTACTCCTGAACCACCCATATGTTCCATTTGGCTTGGGGTTACATCACCTGTGGCAAGTCTTTGAGGACTTGGCACATTAGATGTTGCCATGGTAGGGGTCTTAATGATGTTTACACTTTCCTGCCCAACTACTAAGCCTGAAGCAGTAGTGTAAGCCCCATCCATACTATCAAAATTGATAGCCTCATCTGCTACAAAGGGTTACGGAGGAGAACTAGGCTGAGGGACCATAGTTTCCTTTCTGGTTCTTCTCCTATAGGTGTTGGTTACTGGGGGTGTATGAGTAACATCTGGAACCACAATGGGTGTGTGTTGGGGCTCAGTTGGGATTACTGACCCTTCACCCTGAAAAGTTTGAATTCTTTCCAACATCTCAGGAAAAAGTGGTATTACTACCCCATTAAAAAGTCTGCTTGCCATTGCCATATTTTGAAAAATCTTTTATTGTAGGCAAGGTGTTGGAAAGGTTTGCTTATGTTTCTTTAACTGATTCTTTTTCTTGTTCAAAAATGCTTGCACAAACCTTGGATACATCAAAAACTTAGTTTTACTTTTCACATTGTTTACCATACTCTCAAAGATGAATTTTGAAAAGTTAAAAACTTTGTTTGTTGATAAATAGATGAGAGCAATAGCAATATTGCTACTGAATTGTTCCCATGATGTTCTTTTTGGACTTAAACAATGTAAGAGAGCATGGATTAAAAATCTCCATTGTGGGGAGAAACATCCTTTTTGAAAAGTTAGTTTATGATTGGATGTATCATACCCCATTTTAGTAATTTCTTGCCAAATTTCTGTGTTTGGCAAATCATTGATACCATCTGAATCTTCTAACTTAAGATGTCTCCTAATAGAATTTTCAGTAACAATGAATGATATGCCATCCACATTAGAATGTAATTCTATGTCTCCATCTTCACTATTTATGACAGTAGCAGTCTGCCAAAACTCTGTGATTTGAGAAACAAATAGAGTAGGGTTAATTGTAAAAGCATACATTATGTGAGTTGTGTTCAAGAAGTCCACAATCTCATGAAAAATAGGTCCATCACCCTGCTCTGTTTTCTCCAAGAAAGCCACTTGATTGTATGTCTTAACAAATTTCAAATTAGCCAGGATAAATTATGCAAGTTATACAAGAAAACTGACTGTTTGTGGTTTAATTAAAGGTGTGAACAGCCAATTGGGTTTTTATAGATGAACAGTTAGGGTTTGAGATTTTGACGCAAAGGATAAGAATTATCTTTAGAAAGAATAGAAGTAAATATTTAGAAAGAAGATAATTATCCTAAGAAAAACCCTATATATATGGTAACTAACGGTTTTTACCCAACGGCTAGATTAAAAGATAGTTACTGACACAACAGTTCCAATGGCTAGTTCAACAGTACAAACTTTGTACTAGCAGTACTAATTTTTAAGAAAATTTTTAAGGAGCAGTATAAACTCAATATTGATTTAAAAACAATATTGCCCACTCATAGTTTTTAGCAAACTATCAGCTATCAACGGATTTGATGTGTCTTTACCAATAGTCGTTTGCTTTGGACTAGCCAACTCTTTGCTGTGAAGTATGGTGAGTTGATAACCATATAGTTTTTGGTAAACTATCAACCATAAACGGATTTGAGAAGTCTTTACCATAAACCGTTTTCTCTGGACTAGTTGGTTCTTCATGTGGGTTAGACATGGTGAACCAATTACCATTTGTTGTGTGAACAGATCACACACTTGAATCTCCAAAGCACCATACATTCCAAAGCATAAAGCATTCAATTCACAAACTCTAATCAACCTGCAATTGTTAGTCCAAAAATAGAAAACAAAGTGCAAAGCACTTGTCTCATAATATTATAAGCATATGACTAACAATTCTAGCAAAAGGAAATTAATTTCCTTAGGGTACCCAAGCCATTACTGACTTAGGTTTGCCTCTTGCATCAGTATAATTAAATCTTTTTAAAATATGTGATGCATCATTGGACTGGATTGGTCTCCATATCCAACATGTTGAGGCTTTAATACCATTGCCCATCTTTCCCTTAGCAGTGTTTTTAAAATTACCAGTACTGTAAAACCCCAAATTTAAAACAATATGAATTGACAATAATGCCCTCGATTTTAAAAATTTTAAGAACTTAAGAAAATCGTATAAGAAACATAAATTGTATTTCACCTAATGTAAGTTATATATTCCATATTACCAAAAATTAAACTACTTAAACTAACACTTATATGTTAATCAAATTAAAATCCTAACCTATGTTACTTATACAAAAACGCCACCAATATGTACCTTAACTAGAGATGTGACCAAATTCGTTTTGTAATAAAATAACTTGATAAAGCCCACAATATCCCTTCATTGTAGCCCAAATTCGGTCCATTAATCCCTCCTAAAAATACAACTCGGTTTTCCTTCTTCTTGTTATACCGAATATCACAAAAAAATCCTCAAACCCTAAAAACTAAAACTCTCGGCTCTCTTCCCTTGTTCCTTGCTGCTGCTGCCATTCGATCCACAAGGACACCAAAGAAAGGCTTGATCTTGTTTCATTCTTGTTGTCATTCACATCATAAGGTAAACAAATTTTACATATATCAAATCTAATTCGAATTTGAGAAAACCCTAATCAAATTCTGCCTTGTTTTTCTTTTTTTTCCTGTCGATCTAACCAAGAAGAAAGAAGGAGGCTCGTGGGTGATTTGTTGTGTTGTGTCCTTGATTCTTCGTGTGTTCTACGAGGGTATTCGTATCTCTCTTCCTTGGTTAATCCTCGAATTCATGATTGTTGTTCTTGTTAAAATATTGTCACATGAAATAACAATTGTCACATGAAATAATAACCTCAAGATGTAATATGAATCGAATGGACATATAAATCTGAATATAAACTTGTTATGATCATGTATTGTTATGTAAAGATCGATTTAAAATGGTTATAAACACAATAATAATCATTGGATGGCTAGATATGATCACTTGTATGTCAAAACCATAAAAGATTACATGTATTGATAAAAACTGCTACTGATCTGGAATTTTGTTCAACTTCTATCGACTGTATAAAAATAATGGTAACGTGTTTTTCAGTGGTTTTTGAGTCTAGAATTAAATTCAATGAAAGAGCTTTCTGTAGAAATTAACTTTGTAATTTTTAGAGGCCTGGAAGTCCACTTTTTTATTTTTGGAAAAACAAGTGTCAAGTCGAATTCATGTACCTGGAAAATTAGTCAGTGTTTATGATTTTTAATTTTCAAACCGTGTCGAATTAGCAGGTTTCATTTGAACTGGGTAATATTTGATATGTCTATTAGTTACTGGAATTTTTCTAGATTTTTATAAATTTTATAGATGGGGTAAAGAATTAATTTCTGTTCGGGTGTTTCCTCAGATGCGATTCTGGAATAGGTTAGGAAAATGGAATTTTCATTCATACCTATACAACTTAATAAAATCTAGAAAAAATAAATAAAATACTTAAGACATTGTGGAACGTGTGTGAATTTTTATAGATTTTATTTGGAAGTATTAATGTGATTCATAAATTATTGGAAACGTGTTAAATTCGTAAGTGTAAAGGGCTGTTAAGGTTTAAAAGTTATTAAAGTGGTGTTATGTGTTATTTTCTAAAACTTAAGGGTTGATTTGTCATTCTTTTAAAACTAAAGGACCTAAATTATGAAAAACCTGTAACTTTATGAGAATTACATTTTATACCCTAAACTTGTGATAATTACATATTGAACCCTAAAAGTATGAAAACTATATTATGAACCCTAAAACTTATGTAAATGATATTATGAACCTTAACCTACTAAAGTGGTCATCTTAAATACTTATAAGTTGATAACGGGAATGTTGATAACTAAAGTTACTGAATCTGGAAAGTTACTTAAAATGGAAAGATAACTAAAAATGGTAATTTGAACTTGAACCCCTTTGTAATTCTCTTCTACTCCTTTAGGTGTGATGAAGGAGAGGTCTTGATCCATTCAGTGCTTTCCATTCTTGTTTTGTTTTGCATTCGTAATAAGGTACAGATGATGCGTGGTTTTGCGACCTTACAACAGGTTTTACCTCTCAAGGGATCTCGAGAGGCTTACAACCCCACCAGGCAGTGTACCTGACCGATGTAGTATAGTGTACTGGTAAGTACGGGGGATTGATCGTTCTCCACAGGGAATAGTGTCGTTAGGATTGAAAAACTACTCTAATAGGTCTAAGGGTGAGAGAAGATTCTTTTTGTATTTTTATATATTTTTATGAAAGCAAGTAAAATCTCGGGTTTGAAGGAGTGGGCGGAATTAGTTGCTAGTCAACTAACCCAAATTACTTCGAATGCAAATAAAATAAAATAACAGAAAATGAAAAGGTCGTGAAACTTATGTGGAGAGAAATGTGTTTACTTAGATTTCCTTACTCCCTAACTATCTTTTACCGGTTGATTAGTGTGTATTAATCGCGTGGGTGACGGGTGTATTCCTTAATACCAATCGTGGGGTGGCGTACGTACTTCCCCAACTCTACAAGCTCCTACTTCACTCCTATGTTGAGCCGGCTAAGAAGCTCCTAACATGGGATCACTAGAATTCGCTCATGCATTAAATACAACCATAAAAACCTTAGTACGCATTGGTTTATGTTTCTTAAGACGTTCAAGCAAGTTACCGAATAGGAAGTTAGCCAGTTTTCTTAAGCCTAACATCGATGAACAATCATCCAATACAATTAATAACACACTAATAACCAATAATCAATAGCTAGGTTTCATTAGATCTAAGCAAACACAAGATAAATCTAGCCTAGCATGTTAATCAAAAGACAAGAACGAGATATAATCAAACAACACATAGACATATTGAATGATTAAACGATTACTTATCTTCAATTAAACATGGGAGATCCAAGGGTATGAAAACCCTTAAAAATGGCAGAAATTCGTCTTAGGGTTTCTCCTCCAAAATTACACACAATAAGTTCCACACTAATGACAAAAAATTGTAAAACTATATATAGAGTTTAAGGGCTGACGGCGTCACGTTATAGATCCTGACGCCGTCACCTCGCCGCTTTTAGGGTTCCCGGATGGCCTTCCTGACGCCGTCCCTCTTTAGTGCTCCAAAATCCGCTCTGGCCTATCAAGGGGTGACGCCGTCAGAATTGAGCTTGACGCCGTCCCTCTTTAGTTTAAACCGTGATGGCCTTGATCACATTAAAGGGTGACGCCGTCAGATTTTTCATGCAAAATTCTCTGGCTTATCATGAGTAATTTTCATATCCACCTTTTTTGCCAAGCCGTGACGCCGTCTGGACCAATCCCTGACGCCGTCAAAGGTACTTTCCAGCATAATTTTGAGACTTTGCCGTTTTCTTCACTTTTATGCTCCAAAAACGTCCAAAATGCTTCCTTTTCCAGATTTCTTCTCAAAAGTACCTAAAATGACAAAAGGAACGATTTAGGGCAATATTTGATCAAATAAATACGATTTAGGGCTTAAATGACTCCCTAAAAGCGGTACACTTTTCGCTTCATCAAATACCCTTACACTTGATATTTGCTTGCCCTCAAGCAAATGTGCTTTTATTCTAATCAAAATGCAAGTTAGGGGTCATTTAATGCTAATATAAAAGTAATTACAACAAATAATCGTTCCACTTTAATCATAATAAGCACGGAGATTACATACTAGCACCTCACAAGTAGTGTTTAGATACTCACATCTCTCAAGTGTCATCAAAATAAATCTCATAAATGAAAACGGATAATATCTCTCACTACCTGTCATAGCAAATAGATTACCATAGGCTTGGGCAAGGATCGAAAACCTCCTCCACTAGGCGTAAGCACCTAAGATAAACTATCAAAGAGGGCTTTTACATGGGTTATAACGTTAGGTGTAGGGATATGATAAACACGGTTTTGTTGGATAAGGGATATTTTACTGGTGGCGAGTTAAAGATCTTGGTTGATTACATGTACTATACAATGTTGCTAAGCCAAGACTCGACTCAATCTTAAGCTAAAAACAAAATAATCAGAAACATAAAATAAACATAACATGAAACGGGATGGTAGTCCGTATGTTTTTTTCTACTTTTTTTTTTTTTTTTTTTTTTTTTTTTTTTTTTTTTTTGACATACACTCTTGCCCTACCATCCAAAATAATACATCATAGGGGCGTTGCATTCCCCTTACACTTGAACTTTTACATAACTTTACAAATAACTATTCTAATGACTCGAATTAAGATAATCGAAAAACTTGGAGTACTTTTAAAATATTTAGCAAATATGGGGGTAATAAATGATGTTCTTCCCCATTACTCCATTACACTAGTACTTTACCCATGAGTCCCAATCGTCCCAAAACAATATGTACAAGGATATGACTCGACTTAGCAACCATGTAATCAATTAGATAATTAACTTGGGGTTTAAACAAATGTTGTCACAATAATGCACTAAAAATGAGTGCATACAAGGTAGGCTAAGGCGATTTGGGTGTACATTTAAGTGGGGTGTAAACAAATTCTTCCTTTAAGTAAAATGCTTAAAGGTCGAAACGAAAAGATAGGCTCTGAGGGGTGTACTAGGGGTATCGTGTACTAAAAATGAGTACAACGCAAAGGGTGTGGGAGAATTACTTGACCAATGTTGCCAATGTAATTATAACAAAAACACAGGTGTAAAACAATGGGTTAATCCTAATGCCTCTTATCATGTAGTAAATCTAACTACACGAATGTAGTCTCACTTGTGGCCTCGGAATGGTCCTAACGCAAGTTCTAGAATCTAAGTGCTACCGGTACACACATCATAGCATAAATGCTTTTCCTACCAATTCTAGGGGCGAACCTCACATATTTGGGGGTGGAAAATTTTTTAGTGGTACGGTTTTTGTGCTAGTCATATAACTCCTATCCGTGAGACGCTCATTAAGACCAAAGTTTCACTCCTATATGTTGTAAAAAAATTTAAATTTGGCACTAAAATTACCCTAACAGGTGTTTCTCTCAGTTTTATTACACATCTACTTTTAAACAAACAAAAATCAAGCGCAATTGTATTCTCTAAAGTATCGTACTTTTACCCCCCCCCTTACACTTAAGATGAACATTGTCCCCAATGTTCAAATAACAAGATGTAAAAGTAATAAGGTAAAAGAATGAAATCAAATACTCCCCTGATTCGCTCGGTGGATAATGTAGTAACACGGTTAGATCTTCTTCCAAGGTAATGTTGAAGCTTCTAGACTAATGCATCGCCATAAGCTTGATTCCACATACATTTCCTTGTCCAAAATAACCTGTTAAACCTGAGAAAACAAACACGAAAACCTGCATAACATCGGCGGGATAAATTCTATATATAAGGATATAATGCTTGTGGAATGATAATTTTGCAGATTCCTGGAGATTATAAGTTAGAGATTTAATAAAAACTTTTTATGAAAACAAAACTTTCAAAAATTTTCAGAAAATTAAACCTGACGCCGTCAGAAATGATCTGACAGAATTCTCATGTTAAGTTTCCGGAAAAATTTTGGAAAAACCTATACCTTACTTCCTGGAATTCCTGCAAAACATCATTATGACTCGATACAAGCATTTGACTTAAACAAATACTAATATGTATGTTAATTTATTATTATTACGATTCATGTCCATTTGTGTTCTAATAAACCGATTTGGATTTCCCTTACACTTATCTTTTGCAAAATACCTTTATATGTAGTTAAGACGAAGTTAAAAACAAAATAAAGCATTTTCACAATTTAGTTTTGAACATGAATCAATAATAATAAAAATTAAACATACACACGGAAACAAATAAAATCAAACAAACAATGAAATAAACACACAAAGCAAATAAAGCTTGGGTTGCCTCCCAAGAAGCGCTTTTCTTTACAGTCCTTCTACCCTATGTAAGTGAGCTCGTCATCGAGGACGTCTTTAGGGTTAAGCTTGGATTGAAGTTTCCTATTGGTCCGCTTAGTACGATATATCCTTTCAAACTTCTCTCCATCCGTGTCATACAATGTCATCTTAATATGCCATGACCCATCTCCATCTTTGGGTGGTTTGTCCCAATCCCACTTATGATCATCTTCCTCACAAGTCCACTTATTCATTCCTAGGTTAATTGGCAAAACTCCTAGGAAATCAATCATCTTCCTAAAAACTAGAGGGTCTTCAAATGGATCCAATTCGGTGTCCCTAGCCAAGAGTTGCTCTACCGTATGTGTTCGGTTAACAAAGTCCTCTTCTAGGTAAAATGGGCGTTGGGGTCCTATGAAGTCTCTATCGATCCAAGGTCCATATCTAGATGGTCTCCTATTTACTTCTAACCAATGGGGTGTTGGTTCATCACTAGTATCATAGGCATGTTTCTTCACATCATAGACTGACCAAGTATCTCCTTCTCCTACCGCTATCTTGGATTCCTTACAATCAATCATAGCACTAGCGGTCGCCAAAAATCCTCTACCTATCAACAAGGGGCATGTAGGGTCGCTAACCATATCAAGGACGTGGAAATCGGCTAAAATGGTTAGTTTTCCTATGTGTACTAATACGTCCTTGACTACTCCAACCGGGTAAGCAACACTCCCATCCGCTAAGCCTATTATCACCTCGGTTTCTTCAAGTTTTCCTAGTTTTAGAGAGGTGTAGAGAGGTAACGGAAGTAGGTTAAGGCTTGATCCAAGATCGGCTAATGTGTCATAAGCCTCCGAATTACCGATCTTGCAAGGTAGAACAAATAAGCCCGGATCATCTAATTTATTAGGTAGCTTGTTTTGAACGAAGGCGGTCCCTTTTTCGCCTAACTTGAGCTTCTTCTCATCCAACACATCAAGAACCGGACTTTCAAGGTGGAGCTCCTTGAATTCATTGTCAAGGTTTTGAGTGGGAGGTGTCTCAACTATGTTGTTGACCAATTTGGATGTCATAACTTCTTGGTCATTTTGAACGACATGGGTTTGTTTGAAACACGTGCTCATGGAATTGACTGAATAATATTGTGGAAAAGAACTAGGGGACGAAATTGATGAAACGGCGTTGATGTTTAGTTTCGGGTTCTTGACCGTGTTGCTAGGGAGTGCTCCCATTTCTCGGTCATTGAGGGCTTTCAACAAGTTGTCAATTTTATTGGTCATCTCGCTTTGTTTTTGTTTGAAATCGGATTCAAACTTGGCCAAACGAGCTTCTTGAGATGCCATAAATTGAGACATCAATCCTTCAAAGTTATTGGTACTACCATTGCCGGAAGGATTGTTGTTGAAAATACGGTTCGAGTTGGAACCGCTTGATTGGAAACGATTAGGTGGGTTGGAAGAATTGGTTTGTTGTGCGTTTTGGTTTTGTTTCCACCTAAGGTTTGGGTGATTTTTCCATGAGGGGTTGTATGAATCACCATAGGGGTTTGGCTCGGGTTTGAAAGTGTACCACTTGTCTCCCGCTCCGTCGGTACGCGAGGATGCGTAGTCCGCAAAAGCTTGTTCGGGGAGTTCCATGCAATCACGAGTGTCGTGGGGACCACTACATAATTCACATGAAGAAGTGATTTTTTTCACTTGGCTTGAAGGTTTAGGAGCCTCGTAGGATTTCATAAGAAACTTGACTTGGTCTTCAAGTTCTATGATCCTACGGTCGGAAGTGCTTGAATTGTTCAAAGGCAAAGATATTGCCTTGACCGTTTTATTCAAATCACGGGGATCACTCCAACTTTCGTTGTCATAAAGAGCAAGATCTTCTAGGAGAGCCCATGATTGTTCCGCACTTAGATCACGTAGCTTACCACCGGCCGATTGGTCAATGGTTTGCCTCGTGGAGAGATTGATATGGTCATAGAAGATTTGGACTTGGAGCCAAAGTTCTATGCCATGGTGAGGGACTTTTTGGAGTAAGTCCTTGAATCGAGTCCATGCCTCGTAGAGGGTTTCTCCTTGACGTTGTTGGAACATCAAGATATCATTCCTTAGCTTGGTAGTTCTTCCCGGTGGGAAAAACTGAGCAAGGAAACGAGTGGTGAGATCATCCCAAGAGGTGATGGAACCTGCGGGTAGACGCTCTAGCCATTGACTAGCTTGGTCCCGCAGAGAGAATTGAAAGAGACGCAGTCGGGTCGTATCTCGAGTGGCAACATCAAGGTCTATAGAATCAACGATTTTGAGAAAGTCCTTGAGATGTTGATTAGGATCTTCAGAACGAAGTCCATGGAATGCGCATCCGCTTTGCACCAACCGGATGGTGTCGGATCGCAGGGGAGTGACATTGGCTCCTTGAGTGAGCTCAATGGTGTTTCGATAGCCATGGTGGCTAGGACGGGAGTAGTCTCCTAAGGTACGGGCTCAAGGAGGTGGTGGTGGTTGTTGTGGTGGGTTGTTGGGATCGAGGATATTACCGTCTTCCATGATGTCGGATGGTAATGGTTACGAATAAAGAAACGAAGAAAAAAGATAGACTAAAGAAAACCTAGAAAAATAAAATAAAAATCTCACTAGAAAGGAATCTAGTGAGTAGACCTATAAAATAAAAATTCAACCTAAACAATAACTATTCCCCGGCAATGGCGCCAAAAACTTGATGCGTGGTTTTGCGACCTTACAACAGGTTTTACCTCTCAAGGGATCTCGAGAGGCTTACAACCCCACCAGGCAGTGTACCTGACCGATCTAGTATAGTGTAGTGGTAAGTATGGGGGATTGATCGTTCTCCACAGGGAATAGTGTCGTTAGGATTGAAAAACTACTCTAATAGGTCTAAGGGTGAGAGAAGATTCTTTTTGTATTTTTATATTTTTTTATGAAAGTAAGTAAAATCTCGGGTTTGAAGGAGTGGGCGGAATTAGTTGCTAGTCAACTAACCCAAATTACTACGAATGCAAATAAAATAAAATAACAGAAAATGAAAAGGTCGTGAAACTTATGTGGAGAGAAATGTGTTTACTTATATTTCCTTACTCCCTAACTATCTTTTACCGGTTGATTAGTGTGTATTAATCACGTGGGTGACGGGTGTATTCCTTAATACCAATCGTGGGGTGGCGTACGTACTTCCCCAACGCTACAAGCTCCTACTTCACTCCTATGTCGAGCCGGCTAAGAAGCTCCTAACATGGGATCACTAGAATTCGCTCATGCATTAAATACAACCATAAAAACCTTAGTACGCATTGGTTCATGTTTCTTAAGACGTTCAAGCAAGTTACCGAATAGGAAGTTAGCCAGTTTTCTTAAGCCTAACATCGATGAACAATCATCCAATACAATTAATAACACACTAATAACCAATAATCAATAGCTAGGTTTCATTAGATCTAAGCAAACACAAGATAAATCTAGCCTAGCATGTTAATCAAAAGACAAGAACGAGATATAATCAAACAACACATAGACATATTGAATGATTAAACGATTACTTATCTTCAATTAAACATGGGAGATCCAAGGGTATGAAAACCCTTAAAAATGGCAGAAATTCGTCTTAGGGTTTCTCCTCCAAAATTACACACAATAAGTTCCACACTAATGACAAAAAATTGCAAAACTATATATAGAGTTTAAGGGCTGACGGCGTCACGTTATAGATCCTGACGCCGTCACCTCGCCGCTTTTAGGGTTCCCAGATGGCCTTCCTGACGCCGTCCCTCTTTAGTGCTCCAAAATCCGCTCTGGCCTATCAAGGGGTGACGCCGTCAGAATTGAGCTTGACGCCGTCCCTCTTTAGTTTAAACCGTGATGGCCTTGATCACATTAAAGGGTGATGCCGTCAGATTTTTCATGCAAAATTCTCTGGCTTATCATGAGTAATTTTCATATCCACCTTTTTTGCCAAGCCGTGACGCCGTCTGGACCAATCCCTGACGCCGTTAAAGGTACTTTCCAGCATAATTTTGAGACTTTGCCGTTTTCTTCACTTTTATGCTCCAAAAACGTCCAAAATGCTTCCTTTTCCAGATTTCTTCTCAAAAGTACCTAAAATGACAAAAGGAACGATTTAGGGCAATATTTGATCAAATAAATACGATTTAGGGCTTAAATGACCCCCTAAAAGCGGTACACTTTTCGCTTCATCAACAGATATTCTGTCCTTCTTGTAAGGAGCCTTCGTTTCTCTTGACTTCTGATTTTGATTCGTTTAGGATTCCTCAAGCCATTGCTATGTTCCCCTTGTATTGTGAACCTTGACTTGAACCTTCGTTTTGAACTCTTGTCTTGATCATTTGTTTTGAACCCTGCCTTGGACCCTGTTATGTTTCCTTGATACTTGACATGACCTGTTCATAACCTGGTAACCTGAACATTTAGGACTCTGGGATACTTAAAGGTTCATAGGATTTTATAACTACTTTTCTAAATTACATATGAAGAGGTTTTGAAAATTGATTTTAAAGACTTTCATTATGAAAACTGATTTAAAGACCACTTTATTTTAAAACCATTTTAAAAGGATTACTTTTTAATAAATTGACATGAACCTTCTGGTATTTGACTTTTCTGATATTGACCTCCTGATAGTGAACCCCTGCTTTGATCTCCTATCTTGAACCCTGATATGAACCCTGATATGAAATCTGATATGAAACTTGATATAAGACCTGACACTTGATACCTGATATTTGACACCTGAGACTTGATACTTGACCTTGACCCACAGTTTGAGACTACGAGCCACCCACTAGGAATGAGGGTTTCATGTCCATGTCATTGATGCACCGGTGGCATGACTCTAGGGCAGGAGAGTGATGACCTGTCCCGTCCCTGACCTGATTTATACTTGTTACATAGAGGAAGACCCTGTGGCCTACTGGGGGTGTATGGATGCATCCTAGACCTGACCTGATTTGTTTGTATTACTTGTATTATCTGGTGACTGACGAGTGTGTACGATATACATCTTTCACAATCCTGGGAGCCCGCGACTCCAACCCCTGGAGGTATCCCCTCACCCTGTACCTGGTATGCTGAGGTCACCCCTCCATACACCCTGATATGTGATTTGATATGATATGTACTGTTTCTGGGCTCGTGGTGGATTACTGTTTATGTTACCCTATGACTTGATACTAGACTTGACCTGTTTCGACTTGGGCTGGTGGTGGGTTATGGTTTCCTTTACACTGAGCCATTGTAACCATTTCTTGATAATCTTTTCTATTGTCCTTTCTACTCTTGTTACACCTTGTGTGTCACACCCCCAAAATTGGGTCCAGCGGAAGCTTACACATCGCTGGGGTGCAACTCAATTGGTATCACAACACAAGTGCAAAGAACGGTTTTCATCTCAATCATTTAGAATAAAATTGTTTAACAAAAATGTTGAATTTACATTGTTAAAAGTAGTGCGGAAATAGGCCCTTTAAAATAAATAAAACGGTCCCCATTTGTTTATCAGAGTCTCCTATAACCATGTCATGCCCTGCCAAGAGCCTCCAGTAGCGTGCTATTGCTTTATACCTGAAAATACATGCTAAAAGTGTCAACACGAGGTTGGTGAGTTCATAGAGTTTAGTGAAAAAAAAATGTAAAGCCTTAGAATGAAGATCTCTCAGCAAAGGCATTGTAAATCCACCCAGTTCCAAGTCCTTCCCATAAAAGACTTACAACCTGTGTGTTTACAACCCAATGCCAAATATGATTTGGTTTATTTGAACGTCAAATAATATGTGGACCAATATTTAAAATACATTTAGTTTGATCGATACATTCGTTTACATGACCAATTCATTTGGTTATGTGACCCGTTCATTTTGTCATGTTACCCGTACATCCGGTTATGTGACCCATTCATTCTGTCGTGTATGTACATAGTGGTGGGGCCAGTCCATTCGGTTAAGTATGCATGTTCATTTAAAGTGCTTAGGTCCATGAGTAAAAAGAATTAAGCGTGATACATGTGAATATACAATACATTCAAATGAATAACAAATTCATAAGTAGAGCAAATGATGGTTTGACTAAGCAAATGGCATATTCAAGTAAATCAAGTATACATTTCGATGAAAATGATTGAGCATGTATTCTCCCCCAAAACGTATAAAGATAGGGGCTATGGAACTCACCTGGTGCGATAGCTACAATGATAATAATGAATACGCTGAAATGAGGCTCGGTCTCTAACCGCGACCTAATATAAGGATATGATCTAATGTAAGCAAATGAATGATGCTACACATGCAAATACGTATGTTATCGATACCACTCGATGATTTTTGGAAAATAATGTTTATCGTCGAAAAATACATTTTTGACGTCTCGTTAAGTTAAAAACTACTTTTCGTGTAAATGTGTTGAAACGGTACTCCACGATCCTCATTTGGTGTTCTATCGTCAAATATAATGGTTTCGTCGCAAAATAATACTTGTTACAACTTGTGAAAATATGCCCGAACGGCCTTGTAAAACTAGTCGCAAAACATTGCACGTTAAGAGTTAGTAATAAAACTTGTCGTTTTTGAAATCCTTGTAACATGATCTTAATGCCGTCTCATTTGAGTTTTGGTCATACGCGCCTCGATCATATAGAAAATCGGCTATCAATATAGTGTCTTGTAAAAACAATTTCTATACTTGGAATTATTTTCATATGATGGCTGTTTTCGGAGATATTCGGAAAATCATATCTTACTCGTTATAAGTCCGATCAACGAACGGTCGATTGATTTAGAAAATAGGCCGGGTATACTTCACTTTAATTACTGATGAAAATTTCTCATAACTGACTCGATCAATGGGAAAATAGCTCGCAATATGGTGACTTGAAAGGGAAACTGTTTTACACTTGGAATATATTTTGCTATTAGAAGTTGTCAAAATTAAATAAGTTTCGTCGGGTTTTCAAACGTGTATATCTTGGTCGTTATAAGTCCGTTTTCAACGTTCTTTATGTCCACGGGTTCGTCATAATATGAAATATCATGTTTTCAGTGGCTCGGCTCATCTAGACCACGGCTAATGCCTCGTTTTGTCCCTTAAAGTTCGGCAAATCAGCAACAGTTTTTCTGAAAAATAGTTTTCGTC